>JAVIAB010000046.1:27137114-27227114 GCA_032433765.1 Megaustenia siamemsis
TCTTACTGGCTTCTTACTGGCCTCTTACTGGGCTCTTACTGGCCTCTTACTGGCCTCTTACTGGCTTCTTACTGGCTTCTTACTGGCCTCTTACTGGCTTCTTACTGGCCTCTTACTGGCTTCTTACTGGCTTCTTACTGGCCTCTTACTGGCTTCTTACTGGCCTCTTACTGGCCTCTTACTGGCCTCTTACTGGCCTCTTAATGGCCTCTTACTGGCTTCTTACTGGCCTCTTAATGGCCTCTTACTGGCTTCTTACTGGCCTCTAACTGGCTTCTTACTGGCTTCTTACTGGCTTCTTACTGGCCTCTTAATGGCCTCTTACTGGCTTCTTACTGGCTTCTTACTGGCTTCTTACTGGCCTCTTACTGGCTTCTTACTGGCTTCTTACTGGCCTCTTACTGGCCTCTTACTGGCCTCTTACTGGCCTCTTACTGGCCTCTTACTGGCCTCTTACTGGCCTCTTACTGGCCTCTTACTTGCTTCTTACTGGCCTCTTACTGGCCTCTTACTGGCCTCTTACTGGCCTCTTACTGGCCTCTTACTGGCTTCTTACTGGCCTCTTACTGGCTTCTTACTGGCTTCTTACTGGCCTCTTACTGGCCTCTTACTGGCCTCTTACTGGCCTCTTACTGGCCTCTTACTGGCCTATTACTGGCCTCTTACTGGCCTCTTACTGGCCTCTTACTGGCCTCTTACTGGCCTCTTACTGGCCTATTACTGGCCTCTTACTGGCCTCTTACTGGCCTCTTACTGGCTTCTTACTGGCCTCTTACTGGCCTCTTACTGGCCTCTTACTGGCCTCTTACTGGCCTCTTACTGGCTTCTTACTGGCCTCTTACTGACCTCTTACTGGCCTCTTCCTGGCCTCTTACTGGCTTCTTACTAGCTTCTTACTGGCCTCTTACTGGCCTCTTACTGGCCTCTTACTGGCCTCTTACTGGCCTCTTACTGGCCTCTTACTGGCTTCTTACTGGCCTCTTACTGGCCTCTTAATGGCCTCTTACTGGCTTCTTACTGGCCTCTTACTGGCCTCTTACTGGCTAATTACTGGCCTCTTACTGGCCTCTTACTGGCCTCTTACTGGCTTCTTACTGGCCTCTTACTGGCCTCTTACTGTCCTTTTACTGGCCTCTTACTGGCCTCTTACTGGCCTCTTACTGGCCTCTTACTGGCCTCTTACTGGCTTCTTACTGCCCTCTTACTGGCCTCTTACTGGCCTCTTACTGGCTTCTTACTGGCCTCTTACTGGCCTCTTACTGGCCTCTTGCTGGCCTCTTACTGGCTTCTTACTGGCTTCTTACTGGCCTCTTACTGGCCTCTTACTGGCCTCTTACTGGCCTCTTACTGGCCTCTTACTGGCTTCTTACTGGCTTCTTACTGCCCTCTTACTGGCCTCTTACTGGCTTCTTACTGGCCTCTTACTGGCCTCTTACTGGCCTCTTACTGGCTTCTTACTGCCCTCTTACTGGCCTCTTACTGGCCTCTTACTGGCCTCTTACTGGCCTCTTATTGGCTTCTTACTGGCTTCTTACTGCCCTCTTACTGGCCTCTTGCTGGCCTCTTACTGGCCTCTTACTGGCTTCTTACTGGCTTCTTACTGCCCTCTTACTGGCCTCTTACTGGCCTCTTACTGGCCTCTTACTGGCCTCTTACTGGCTTCTTACTGGCCTCTTACTGGTTTCTTACTGGCCTCTTACTGGCTTCTTACTGGCTTTTTACTGGCCTCTAACTGGCTTCTTACTGGCTTCTTACTGGCCTCTTACTGGCCTCTTACTGGCCTCTTACTGGCTTCTTACTGGCTTCTTACTGGCCTCTTACTGGCTTCTTACTGGCTTCTTACTGGCCTCTTACTGGCCTCTTACTGGCCTCTTACTGGCCTCTTACTGGCCTCTTACTGGCCTCTTACTGGCCTCTTACTGGCCTCTTACTTGCTTCTTACTGGCCTCTTACTGGCCTCTTACTGGCCTCTTACTGGCCTCTTACTGGCCTCTTACTGGCTTCTTACTGGCCTCTTACTGGCTTCTTACTGGCTTCTTACTGGCCTCTTACTGGCCTCTTACTGGCCTCTTACTGGCCTCTTACTGGCCTCTTACTGGCCTATTACTGGCCTCTTACTGGCCTCTTACTGGCCTCTTACTGGCCTCTTACTGGCCTCTTACTGGCCTATTACTGGCCTCTTACTGGCCTCTTACTGGCCTCTTACTGGCTTCTTACTGGCCTCTTACTGGCCTCTTACTGGCCTCTTACTGGCCTCTTACTGGCCTCTTACTGGCTTCTTACTGGCCTCTTACTGACCTCTTACTGGCCTCTTCCTGGCCTCTTACTGGCTTCTTACTAGCCTCTTACTGGCCTCTTACTGGCCTCTTACTGGCCTCTTACTGGCTTCTTACTGGCCTCTTACTGGCCTCTTAATGGCCTCTTACTGGCTTCTTACTGGCCTCTTACTGGCCTCTTACTGGCTAATTACTGGCCTCTTACTGGCCTCTTACTGGCCTCTTACTGGCCTCTTACTGGCCTCTTACTAGCCTCTTACTGGCCTCTTACTGGCCTCTTACTGGCTTCTTACTGGCCTCTTACTGGCCTCTTACTGGCCTCTTACTGGCTTCTTACTGGCCTCTTACTGGCCTCTTACTGGCCTCTTACTGTCGTCTTACTGGCCTCTTACTGGCCTCTTACTGGCCTCTTACTGGCTTCTTACTGGCCTCTTACTGGCCTCTTACTGGCCTCTTACTGGCCTCTTACTAGCCTCTTACTGGCCTATTACTGTCGTCTTACTGGCCTCTTACTGGCCTCTTACTGGCCTCTTACTGGCTTCTTACTGGCCTCTTACTGGCCTCTTACTGGCCTCTTACTGGCCTCTTACTAGCCTCTTACTGGCCTCTTACTGGCCTCTTACTGGCTTCTTACTGGCCTCTTACTGGCCTCTTACTGGCCTCTTACTGGCTTCTTACTGGCCTCTTACTGGCCTCTTACTGGCCTCTTACTGTCGTCTTACTGGCCTCTTACTAGCCTCTTACTGGCCTCTTACTGGCCTCTTACTGCCCTCTTACTGGCCTCTTACTGGCCTCTTACTGGCCTCTTACTGGCCTCTTACTGGCCTCTTAATGGCCTCTTACTGGCATCTTACTGGCCTCTTACTGGCCTCTTAATGGCCTCTTAATGGCCTCTTACTGGCCTCTTAATGGCCTCTTACTGGCCTCTTAATGGCCTTTTACTGGCCTCTTACTGGCCTCTTAATGGCCTCTTACTGGCCTCTTACTGACCTCTTACTGGCCTCTTACTGGCCTCTTAATGGCCTCTTACTGGCCTCTTACTGGCCTCTTACTGGCCTCTTAATGGCCTCTTAATGGCCTCTTAATGGCCTCTTACTGGCCTCTTACTGGCCTCTTACTGGTCTCTTAATGGCCTCTTAACGGCCTCTTAATGGCCTCTTACTGGCCTCTTACTGGCCTCTTACTGGCCTCTTACTGGCCTCTTACTGGCCTCTTAATGGCCTCTTACTGGCCTCTTAATGGCCTCTTACTGGCCTCTTACTGGCGTCTTAATGGCCTCTTACTGGCTTCTTAATGGCCTCTTTGGTTACTTCCTAATCCGTCTGGCCTAATTTTTTTATTTTTTAAATTTGTTCTGACCTTTAAGATTAGTCGTCTGTGTGTTTGCGTTTGTTCCCCGCTGAAGACACATTATGGTAGAAACGTTGGTGTTTTTGTCATGTCTTATCAGCAAAGCAGAAACACCTTTATTTGCTGTCCCTGCACCTACTACCCCAGCCACTGTAAAAGTGAATGATAACAACGTTTATCAACACAATTGGAACAACATTACGAAGGCACAAAAGCATTACTCACAAACTCCAAACAGACACTTAAAGCTTTCAGACTTAATTCTCTCCCTTGAATTGTTACCCGCAATATTTATCGCCCTTGAGCTATATGCACACTGTAATTATGTTATTATTATATTTCAGCCATAGGAGATGTCTTTGATCTATGGGTGCCGTTGTATTCAATATTATTGGCTAAGATTAGAAGAAAGCTTTGGTGTAATGTGTTTGTCAATTGTAATGCGATATTTCCTGGTCTATGGTGTTGGAAAAACCGTTGATTTCGAGTTATCAGAGAGGATACATGTCGCAAATAGAAATATAATAAATTAGGATTTAATTAGAATAGGGTGGGTCGGTATAAGATGGGGTTTGTTTTGATGGGAAGTGTGTGATAAATAAAAGGTGGAAGTGATTGAGTTATGATAGGAGAGGAGAGTGAGTAAGTAAGTGGATAAAGGAGTGAGTTAGTAAAAGAGTAACTGAGTGAGTGAATGTGTAAGTGAACAATGGAGTGAGTTAGTGAAAGAGTGAGTGAGAGAATGTGTATGTGCAAAATGGAGTGATTTAGTAAAAGAGTAACTGTGTGAGTGAATGCATAAGTAAAAATGGTGTGAGTTAATAAAAGAATGAATGAATGTGTGTGTGTGAAGTGGATAATAGAGTTATTTAGCAGAAAATGTTAATGAATGACTGGGTAAATGATTGAGTGTGTGAATGATTGAGTGAGTGAGTACGTTAGTGTGAAAACTGAGTGCGCGAGTATATGTTTGAGTGAGTGAATGAATGAGTGGACAATCAGTTGTTACGTAAATAAGTGAGTGAATGAGTACTTAGGTTGGTGAATGAGTGAATGAATCAGCGAGCTTGAAAGTTAGTGAATACGTGAGTGATTTATGTGAAATCATCAATAAATCAGTTGAACTGTGAGTGACCATGTTAGTTATTTATTTCACGATTTAGGGAGTTCAACAGAGATAGAGAAAACCCTGGAGAAAAGTGAGGAAACAAAATAGTGGAGAGGGAATAAAAGGATACAAACCGGTTGAGTGGAAGGAAACAGAAATGTGATCTAAAATCCTCTACAGTAGTACGCGGTAGTATGTTCTGTGTTGATTGCAGTATACGTCATCATTGGAATACCGATAAATATGGCGAATATGCGACAGGAACTTTTGAAGAATGTGTCTGAAAAGTGTTCCTTGTTGCAGTTTCCTCATATTCCAAGTTTGACTTGCTGCCGGAGCTACTGCGTTAAGTGCTCTGTGCACACCGTGAATTGTGCGTTTCATCTGTTTTGATCGTGTTTCGATGTTCCGATTGTTTACGATGAATGATTATATCGTATGACTGGGAACAGATGGCTGTGCTCACGTTCAAGGCGGTTTCGCTTTACGTCTTTTGGCGTGTGCTGAGACTGCTATGATGCGGACTGCAGCTATCTTTCTTTGTTTGGGAGATGAGATGTTAATTCGGATGATTCCACTGGCACTGGCTGTTGAGCAATTATGGATTTTAATTCGTTTCAATGATACCGGGGCCTTCCATAAACATAAACATAACCATAAAAAATATGGAGAAAAAAACAGAAAAGTAGATTTAGAGTAAACAACAAAGGGAGAGTGGACGAGAGAGAGAGAGAGAGAGAGAGAGAGAGAGAGAGAGAAAGAGAGAGAGCAAGAAGAGGAAAAGAATGTAAATAACAAAAGTAGAAAGACAATGATGAAGATAAACAGATGGACTGGACAATGTTCATGTTTGAATGCTCGTAGTGTGACACTAACTGCAGAATGCTGCTGATAACCTTGTCGTATATGAGTGTGACACTAACTGCAGAATGCTGCTGATAACCTTGTCGTATATGAGTGTGACACTAACTGCAGAATGCTGCTGATAACCTTGTCGTATATGAGTGTGACACTAACTGCAGAATGCTGCTGATAACCTTGTCGTATATGAGTGTGACACTAACTGCAGAATGCTGCTGATAACCTTGTCGTATATGAGTGTGACACTAACTGCAGAATGCTGCTGATAACCTTGTCGTATATGAGTGTGACACTAACTGTAGAATGCTGCTGATAACCTTGTCGTATATGAGTGTGACACTAACTGCAGAATGCTGCTGATAACCTTGTCGTATATGAGTGTGACACTAACTGCAGAATGCTGCTGATAACCTTGTCGTATATGAGTGTGACACTAACTGCAGAATGCTGCTGATAACCTTGTCGTATATGAGTGTGAACTAACTGCAGAATGCTGCTAATAACCTCGTCGTATACGAGTGTGACACTAACTGCAGAATGTTGCTGATAACCTCGTCGTATATGAGTGTGACACTAACTGCAGAATGCTGCTGATAACCTTGTCGTATATGAGTGTGACACTAACTGCAGAATGCTGCTGATAACCTTGTCGTATATGAGTGTGACACTAACTGCAGAATGCTGCTGAAAACCTTGTCGTATATGAGTGTGACACTAACTGCAGAATGCTGTTGATAACCTTGTCGTTTATGAGTGTGACACTAACTGCAGAATGCTGCTGATAACCTTGTCTTATATGGTGACCTCTCTCTACTTCATGATACATATTTTTTTTCAGGCACTGTACATTCATCATCATCATCATCGAGTGCCATCTCCGCAACGAAGGTTGGCTAGCATGGAACGCCATTCTGCTCTATCTCTTGCTTTGATGATGCAGGTTGTCATAGGTTGACTTGTCCATCTTTTGATGTTACTCGTCCATGTTAGTCGTGGTCTGCCTCTGCCTCTTTTACCTTGTATTTTCCCTCCAGGATTACTTTTAGTAGGCTGTTGTGTCTTTTAACATGGCCCAAAAATCACATTTGCCTTGTTTGAATTGTGTTTAATAGTTCTCTATTCAGGTTTAGTTGTTTTAAGACTTCATAGTTTGTTTTCTTTTCCTACCATCCAATTCTACCTATTCTTCTATATATCCACATTTCAAAGGCTTCAAATCTCTGTTCTGTTTTCTTGTATAATGTCCAGTTTTTGCACCATAGGAATGTTGAGAAGACATAACATTTTGCTATTCTTAGTTTTAGCCTTGTAGACTATACATTACTGGAAGTTAATATGGAGGATAAATATGTGGCAAACGTGGCAGAGGAAGACAAAGGCTATTACTTGTCTACAAATATTAGATACATTTCTTGGTTGCTACTGATATTTCTCAGTATTTGTGTGCAACTCTGCAATCCTTTCTGAATACAATTAGCGCTACAAATATCTAATGTTGTGTTTATAATCTGATACTTTTCTACAGAATTTTGCACACAAATATTCGACTGCAGCTTCAAGCAATATTCTCTTGCATTGTGTACAAAATGGTTATACAGGGTGTTTCTAAAGTCGCAGTGCAGTGAATTTATACTCTCGGAAGAAAAAACGTCACGTCACACAAATTGTAAAATAAATGGTATTATTCAAATATACTTGACTGCTATCGGCGAGCTTATAATGGGTAATGTTGGTATTAACACAATAAAGTTGTGTTAACACCATTGTAAGCCAGATCTATCGTGTAACAGTGATGTTTAAATGAACACGTAAATGGTGCTTGAACTATTACGTCATACATAGATAAAATTTAGGTGTGTAATTATTTCAACAACAAAAAATGCACAGTCATTAAAGAGACACCTTATACTACGATTTAAAAGCACTATTCACTTGTATTGTGTACAAAATGGTTATACTACGATTTAAAAGCACTATTCACTTGTATTGTGTACAAAATGGTTATACTACGATTTAAAAGCACTATTCACTTGTATTGTGTACAGAATGATTATCATCATCATCATCATCATCATCGAGTGCCGTCTCCGCAACGAAGGTTGGCTACCACGGAGCGCCATTCTGCTCTGTCTCTTTCCTTGATGGTACAGGTTGTCATAGGCTGATTTCTCAATCTTTTGATCTTACTCGTCCATGTTAGTATTGGTCTGCATCTGCCTCTTTTACCTTGTATTTTCCAACGTTTCCACTGCGATTTAAAAGCAATATTCTCTTGTATTGTGTACACAACGATTCCGCAGCGATTTAAAAGCAATATTCTCTTGTATTGTGTACACAACGTTTCCACTGCGATTTAAAAGCAATATTCTCTTGTATTGTGTACACAACGATTCCGCTGCGATTTATAAGCAATATTCTCTTGTATTGTGTCCGACCCCCTATGCTGTTATATTTCTTCGAGAAGCGAACAAGAACTTCATTCTTCCAGTCCTATGATATGTCTCGATCCACTTTAGCTTGTATTCGAGGCATCCTTGTCTATATCTTCTGTAACCTTAATTAATTCACATATATCATCTGTGCCTAGTGTTTGGTTTGTGTGGGCTCTTGTTATGGCCTCTATGATTACGCATTTCAGACTGGAAGGTTCCTACTTCATCAATGCCAGTCTTGGTTCAATCTTTGCTGATAGATTGTAAGCTCACAAGCTGGCTAACACTCTACATAGGCTATGCGCTCTACCTTTCCCAAATAAGTCTGGGTTCAATTATTTCTCTTCTGCTTTCATCTTTTAAGATTTCTGTGGACGTTAGCTAGTTCATTTCTGCTTCTCTTGCTGTCATCTTTTTTTTTTTTTTTTGGTATAAATTCCTACTTGCCTCTCTACAGTCGTTTTTTACACGGCTGTTGTTGTCATCTCAAAGTGATATTTTAGTTATGATCTTCGAAATTATACTTAATTTATAAATAGAGATGTCCTGAGTCTGGTACATTGCCCTCATTCTTAAACCTGATATTTTATGGAAGTGGTTTCAGTTTGTGACGTCAGAGACACAAAGCGTCTCATTGTTGAGCTCAAGTCATTATTCTACTCTCTACCTCAATAAACGGTTGGCTTACCACGGCAACAGCCGGGGTTCGTAATCCTGGCGAGGACACCTGGGTTTTACTAATTCCCTAAAAATTAGTAGGAGCCGCGATAGCTCAGTGGTTAGTGAACTGGACTACTACGGACAAGGGGTAGGGTTCGATCCCAACCGACGGCTCCGGGTTCACCCAGCCTTAAATGGGTACCGGATTTTTTCTGGGAAAGTAAAAGCAGCACGGGCGTAATACCGACCACATTACCCCAAAAATCATGTGCTGAAGGTCTGTAAAATATAGGGTCACTAACACCATATTTCCCTATACGCCACTTGGCGTGACGGGGGGTACTTTACTTTACTTTTACCTCAATAAAACATTTGACAAACAACAAAATAATAAAAAATAATAAAAATGTATTGTAACTATGATCATAAACAAAGAAAATACTCAAAGCCCACAAGTGGATATCAAAATTGAAGAAATAGACCTGGAAACAGTTCAGAACTACAACTACCTTGAACATACTATAACCAGTGATGGAAAAATGTACAACTGAAATAAACAAAAGAATAGGAATGACAAAAAGTAATTTTAATGTCTTGAAGAACATACTAACATCAAAACAAATAACACCAGGGCTAAAACTAAGAATACCAAATTGTTACATCTTTTCAATATTCCTATATGGTGCAGAAACATGGACATTGGACAAGAAAACAGAACAGAGAATTGAAGCCTTTGAAATGTGGATATGTAGAAGAATAGGTAGAATTGTATGGAAGGAAAAGAAAACAAACGATCATAGTTTTAGTCTTTTTGATATTCATATCTAATCCATATTTTTTGCTTGTCGTGTTTATTTCATTAAGTAATTGTTGTAGGTCTTTAGGATTTTCTGCTAGTAGTACAGTATCGTCAGCATATCTTAGGTTATTGATTATCTTTCCATTAATTTGTAGGCCTGGCATCTCTATGATGTATTTAAAGATTTGCTCAGTGTATAGATTGAACAAGCTTGGTGATAGGATGCATCCTTGTCTTACTCCTCTTTTTATATCAATGGGTGTAGAGAACTCTTTGTTATATTTTATTATTGCTGTTTGCTCCCAGTATAGATTGCATATTAGTCGTATATCCATACCATCTAGATGTATCTCTTTTAGGCATTCTATAAGTTGTTTGTGGTGTACTCTATCAAAAGCTTTGGTGTAGTCTATGAAGCAGGCATATATTGGTTTTGTTTACTTCTGTGTATTTTTCTATTAATGTTCTCATGCAGAATATGGCTTCTTTTGTCCCGCTATTTTTCCTAAATCCAAATTGCTGCTCATCTAATTCAGTATTGATTTTATTCTGAATCCTTCCTTGTATAACTTTTAGCAAGATTTTTGTAACATGGCTCATTAGGCTTATTGTTCTAAAGTCACTGCATTCAACTGCAGTTTTATTTTCAGTTGTTTTAAAACTTCATCGTTTGTTATCTTTTGTTTCCATCCTAGATTTCCATTCTAGAAACTAGGGATCACAAAATACATTTAGTTTTGTGTTTAATTTACGTGTTAAATTACGTGCTGCAGACAGAAGTGCCACGGGGAAAACGTAAATGATGGATCATCAACGCGGCTCTGTGAAAACAAACACACGCACAAACACACACGTGCACGCACACACACTCAAACATAAACATTTATGTAGCCGTTCTTAAAATGGTGAACATTGAGTGCTGAATAAAGGCAAGAGTTAGAAGAAATGTGTACCAGTGTCGTTTATTGTTGATGTTGGTGTGAAGATATTGGGGGGGGGGGGGGGGGGGTTACACAATTTAAACTCGTTCAAAAGATGGAACTATGTGAAATCATTATTTGGCCATGTAATGAGAAGAGAACAACTGGAATATATTGTAACAACTGGAAAAATTGAGGGACGAAGAGATAGAGGAAAGCAAAGAGAAAAAATAACAGACAGCTTAAGAGAATGGTGTGGCAGAAGGTCAACAACAGAAATGATAAATAGCTGCCGAGATCGAAAGTTGTGGAGAGACATGATCACCTACGCCACTAGGCCCGGTACTTGATGATGATGATGGGAAATGATAAACGTAATGGGGGACGATCCGGTTTCATTGTTCTGGGGTCAAGCTAAAGTAATGCATAAAGAAGGTGAAGTAAAGCTGATTGTAAGTGAGAAATGAAACAAATATTGCAAAATGATATGATATGGCTTTACATCCAGCACGTTATATCAAGCACGTTACATCAAGCACGTTATATCAAGCACGTTACATCAAGCACGTCACATCAAGCACATTACATTCAGCACGTTACATCCAACACATTACATCAAGTACGTTACTTCATGTACGTTACATAAAGCACGTTACATCCATCACGTTATATCCAGCACGTTACATCACGCACGTTACATAAAGCACGTTACATAAAGCACGTTACATAAAGCACGTTACATCAAGCACGTTACATCACGCACGTTACATCAAGCACGTTACATCAAGCATGTTACATCAAGCACGTTACATCACGCACGTTACATCACACACGTTACATCAAGCATGTTACATCAAGCACGTTACATCAAGCACGTTACATCAAGCACGTTATATCAAGCACGTTACATCAAGCACGTTATATCAAGCACGTTACATCAAGCACGTTACATTAAGCACGTTACATCAAGCACGTTAACCTTTAACTATACCAACTTTCAATGTTTCACACTGTTGTGTTTGATTATTTCTCTTATTTTCCAAACTGTTGTTTTTCATTATTTTGCTTTTTTTCCGCACTCTTGTTTTTCATTATTTCGCTTGTTTTCCGCACTCTTGTTTTTCATTATTTCTCTTGTTTTCCAAACTGTTGTTTTTCATTATTTCGCTTGTTTTCCGCACTCTTGTTTTTCATTATTTCTCTTGTTTTCCAAACTGTTGGTTTTCATTAATTCTCTTGTTTTCCGCACTCTTGTTTTTCATTATTTCTCTTGTTTTCCGCACTCTTGTTTTTCATTATTTCGCTTGTTTTCCGCACTCTTGTTTTTCATTATTTCGCTTGTTTTCCGCACTCTTGTTTTTCATTATTTCTCTTGTTTTCCGCACTCTTGTTTTTCATTATTTCTCTTGTTTTCCAAACTGTTGTTTTTCATTATTTCGCTTGTTTTCCGCACTCTTGTTTTTGATTATTTCTCTTGTTTTCCAAACTGTTGTTTTTCATTATTTCTGTTGTTTTCCGCACTCTTGTTTTTCATTATTTCGCTTGTTTTCCGCACTCTTGTTTTTCATTATTTCGCTTGTTTTCCGCACTCTTGTTTTTCATTATTTCTCTTGTTTTCCGGACTGTTGTTTTTCATTATTTCTCTTGTTTTCCAAACTGTTGTTTTTCATTATTTCTCTTGTTTTCCACACTGTTGTTTTTTTTTCAATATTTCTATTCTTTTCTGGAGTGATGTTTTCCATTATTTCTATTCTTGGGCTTTATCCAAAAACCTTCTAAAATAGAGGGGAGTCTCTCCTCAACGCTGGAAGAAAAATGAGCAAGGAAAAACGAAGAGAAAGAAATGAAAGAAGGTCGATTGTTGCTATTATTATGAGGTCAGTGACAATGTGTGAGCAAGAAGTTGCCATTGGCGTGTTCCTGGGGATATGAAAAGATGAGTCTAGAAGAGTTGCAGTCTTCGAATAAAATTATCCAAAGTGACATGTTATTATTTCTTTAGTAATACCACATCAGGGTTTAATCATAGAAATAATGTTGTCAAAAAAGTGGCTATTCGTTTATCTAGAAATTGTTTTTTTAAGACAAAAAAATAACAGTCCCGAATAAAACAACCTTAGTGTTAGCCGTAACAATTATAGTAGTTAGTTCAGTCTAGTCGACAGATCATTACACATATCCATACGTGCTCACATTTCTTCCATAGTAAGTCCATCAAATGTGCAACCAAGCGATTTCGTTATTGGTCTACAAACCTTCTTTGACTTCCTGCCTAGCGCTTCTGCCTGCCATCTCCAACCTTAACATAATGTTTGTGAAGTCTGTTCATGGTTATAGAGATCGAGTAATTTTTTTAATCGATTTTTTGCCCAGTGTCCCTGAGGGTATTAAGAGTGCCGACACAGTCCATTGCTCTTCCGCATCAAACGTTACCCAAAAAGAAAGGTGCAATTATGATAGGGGCATGATCAACATAAGCTCAAATAGGATAGCGTGATAGAGAGCTGCCACTATTCAGTAATGTAAGGTCAGCACAAGACTACGGACAAGCTAAACGAGTGGAGAATTAATGTTGTCAAAGCTGTTAGCTACATCATGAGACATAATGAGTACCAGACTATGGACAAGCTAAACGAGTGGAGAATTAATGTTGTCAAAGCTGTTAGCTACATCATGAGACATAATGAGTACCAGACTACGGACAAGCTAAACGAGGGGAGAATTAATATTGTCAAAGCTGTTAGCTACATCATGAGACATAATGAGTACCAGACTACGGACAAGCTAAACGAGGGGAGAATTAATGTTGTCAAAGCTGTTAGCTACATCATGAGACATAATGAGTACCAGACTACGGACAAGCTAAACGAAGGGAGAATTAATGTTGTCAAAGCTGTTAGTTACATCATGAGACAGGATGAGTACCAGACTACGGACAAGCTAAACGAGGGGAGAATTAATGTTGTCAAAAGCTGTTAGTTACATCATGAGACAGGATGAGTACCAGACTACGGACAAGCTAAACGAGGGGAGAATTAATGTTGTTAAAGCTGTTAGCTACATCATGAGACAGGATGAGTACCAGACTACGGACAAGCTAAACGAGTGGAGAATTAATGTTATCAAAGCTTTTAGCTACATCATGAGACAGGATGAGGTACCAGACTACGGACAAGCTAAACGAATCTAGACATCGGTAGTCACAGTAGACTTGATCTGACATCATCAGACAGAATCATTAGCAGACATTGAGCATAATAACCTAATCTAGAGCTTCGGTTGACAAAGTCAGCATATTATCAGACATAACCAGTAACCGACGGATCCAACGAATAACTGTGTTTCTTATATTCGGATTTCCTGGCAAAAACGATGTCCCAGCATCAACAAGCGCTATACATTTTAAAAAAAATTGGAAAATCAACATTTTCTGGAGAACGTGAACTTCCGGTTAATATAGCGGATAGGCGGCAGGAACCATTGTATGCTGTGTCTGACCTTGTTACAGTTTCCTCATAGTCCGGCTTGCTGCTGGAGCTACTGACTTAAGTGCTCTATGCACACCATAAACTGTGCGTTTCATCTGTTTTGATAGTGTTTCGAAATTCCGATTGCTTGCGATGAATGATGATATCGTATGACGGGGAACAGATGGCTGTGTTCAGATTCTGTGCGGTTTCGCCTACTGTCTTTCGGCATGTGCTGAGACTGCTATGATGGGGACTGCAGCTACCTTTATTTATTCGGGAGATGAGATATTAATTCAGATGATTCCACTAGTACGGGCTGTTTAGCAATTATGGATATTAATTCGTTCGCAGTGATACTGGGGCCTACTATAACCATAACCATAGTCAGTAACCAAAATTCAGACAGAAATACCTAATCAAAGGCTTACACATAAAATATTGACATAACCAATCATGATCATAACTAGACTTTGGACACAGTAGCTCTAATCAAGAGCTACCGTGGTCATAGATCAAATATAATCAGATGACGTTAACATCCATTAATGGTCGACTTCCGGTTCAATTCCAAACATGTACACAAACAAGTGCATCAACTTCAACCATGGTGGTTATGAAAAACGGAAGGAGTAACAATTATTTGACCAAAGTATTGATCTCTCTCTCTCTCTCTCTCTCTCTCTCTCTCTCTCTCTCTATCTATCTATCTCTCTCAATCTCTATTTAATTCAACTTCACTTGAAGCACTTAAACGTTAAATCAGTTTTTTATTATTTTTTTTATGTTTCCAATAAGTGAAAAGGATTTTCAAAGTATTGAACAAATTAATCAAGTTTCCAGAGATCGGACTAGTTGCTGAGTGATACATCTTCAACGTCCGATACTGAATTTCATGGTTTGCACTCGACTACATTGCAATCTCAAGTAGACCTAGCGTCACTAAACATTCTCAGTAAATGTCAAATGTAATCGGTTACTGAGGTGACGATATGTTTCATTCGTAACGATGCAATGTTTTATGTTGTGTTCCGATACTCAGCTGGGAGGGATGATTGACTGGCTGAAGCAGTGGCGTATACTGATCTTGGGGTCTGGGCTACCGCTGACATAATAAATAAAAACATACATTATATTCAGTAGGATAACATAAAGTAACATTTTCTAATGACTTCACTACATTTTAAATTACTTACTTATTTATATGTAAGTTCTAACCGTCTTGTTTGGGACGAAAATGTCTTGATGACTTTGTTATTGAAAGTATTGTTGGGTTGGTTACTAAGTTTCTGAGGGAATGGTTTCTCAATGGACATTATTGCCAAACCAGATAAGCGTTCTTGTGTCTGAGTTGAGCGACAATAAGATTTGATTCTCTTGAGAGCAGAAAAAGTTCTTTCTACAGATGCTGATGCACATCATCATCATCATGTGCCATACCGTTTGGCGTAGGTGATCATGTCCCTCCACAATCTTCTATCTACAGTGCATCGTATCAGTTCTGTTGTTGACTGTTTTCCATGCCATGACACCAAGCTACCCAGTATTTTCTCTCTTTGTCGCCAGCGGTCTCTCTTTCCTTTTATTTTGCCAGTTGTAACCAAGTATTCCAACTTTCCTCTTCTCATGATGTGCCCGAAAAATGTGGATTGCTTCTTTCTGATGTTTTTTTAAGAGCTGCCTTTTTGTGTTGGCCTCTTTGAGAACTTCCTCATTGGTCTTTTTAGCTGTCCAGGGAACTTTCAACATTCCTCTGAGAAATCCCTTCTCTGTGGCCTCTAATCGTCTTTTCATTTGTTTGCCTACTGTCCATGATTCGCTTCCATAGGTCAGAATTGGCTGATGCGCATAATGTAGTTATAAATAGCTAAGGAAGTTCCGGTAATCAGACATTGTTTCCCTTTCACTTTGTGACGATTCTGATTTGCTAGAGCTAAAAATAACCCATGAAACCGCATTAATGTAGAGGTAGTTTACCCGTATCATTTTGACGGCAAATTTTGAATGTCAAGTTCGTTAATACAAGGTCAGATAAAATGTTCCGCTGGTTAATAAAGTTTTCAATTTTGTTTCGGTTTCATTCACAAACCTAATAGTGGCCAGAGGAAAACCTTGCTTTAATAAATGCAAATCAAAGCAAATAAATCACATTGGCCTACGAAATGTGTAATAGGATATTCGAAAATTTATAATATAATTATTTTACAAAAATATAATAAATTATCATTTTCTTTTGTATTTCGTTAATATGTTCGGACTACCGGCGGTAGCTGCGGTATCATAGAGAATACGCCACTGGGCTGAAGGGGTGCATGATCAACAGAAGCATTACAATTTGCCGCCTCAAAAACACGTCGGAAAATAAATGCAAAGTGGTAAAAGTAGATATTGATCAATAGAAAAATTTTTTTGAAAAATATGTATGGCAATATCTCTGATGGATCAATTAGTACGCGGCTAGTTTGCCCCATTAGTAAACGAAAACGAGAACTTGTGTTGTAGGTCATTCAACAATTTTTTGAAAAATAGAGCCTACGCGGAAGGTCAGTCTTTTATGCTAGGAACGAACCTTTGTGGAAGGTCATTCGTCAATACTTGGAACGAATCTATGTGGAAGGTCATTCTTCTATACTTGGAAAGAAAATATGTGGAAGGTCATTCTTCTATACTTGGAAAGAATCTATGTGGAAGGTCATTCTTCTATACCTGGAACGAATCTATGTGAAAGGTCATTCTTCTATACTTGGAACGAACCTATGTGGAAGGTCATTCTTTTATCCAGTATAAACATTGTCGTCATCCACCAATTCACAAAGTTATCTCGATGAACCTGATTCACAAAGTTGTGTCCATCCCCCTGATTCAAGAAGTTGTGTCCATCCCTCTGATTCACAAAGTTGTGTCCATCCCCCTGATTCACAAAGTTGTGTCCATCCCCCTGATTCACAAAGTTGTGTCCATTCCCCTGATTCACAAAGTTGTGTCCATCCCTCTGATTCACAAAGTTGTGTCCATCCCTCTGATTCACAAAGTTGTGTCCATCCCCCTGATTCACAAAGTTGTGTCCATCCCCCTGATTCACAAAGTTGTGTCCATCCCTCTGATTCACAAAGTTGTGTCCATCCCTCTGATTCACAAAGTTGTGTCCATCCCCCTGATTCACAAAGTTGTGTCCATCCCCCTGATTCACAAAGTTGTGTCCATCCCTCTGATTCACAAAGTTGTGTCCATCCCCCTGATTCACAAAGTTGTGTCCATCCCTCTGATTCACAAAGTTGTGTCCATCCCCCTGATTCACAAAGTTGTGTCCATCCCTCTGATTCACAAAGTTGTGTCCATCCCCCTGATTCACAAAGTTGTGTCCATCCCCCTGATTCACAAAGTTGTCTCCATTCAGCGAATCAATTCAAAGGAAGAGGTATGTTTACAGCACTCGGAAAAAATTGACAAATAATCAACAACAGAAAAAAATATGGACCAAGTCAGGATCGAACCCGTACTCAGTGGCACAGCGCCTTGCCACGAAAAGCCAAACGCTAGGGAACACTGCCACTCAGCTAACTCAGCTTCTGCATTTATTAAAGCAAGGTTTTCCTCTGTCCACTATAACGTTTGTGAATGAAACCGAAACTAAAAAACTCTAAAAATAAAAAAAACTTGAAAACTCTATTAGCCAGCGGTACACTCTGTCTCTATTCACCTGATTCAAAAAGTTGTGCCCATCCCCCTGATTCACAAAGTTGTCTCCATCAACCTGATTCACAATGTTATCTCCATCAACCTGATTCGCAAAGTTGTCTCCATCAACCTGATTCACAAAGTTATCTCCATCCACCCGATTCACAAAGTTGTCTCCATCCACCCGATTCACAAAGTTGTCTCTTCAACCTGATTCAAGTTATCTCCATCAACCTGATTCACAAAGTTGTCTCCATCAACCTGATTCAAGTTACCTCCATCCACCTGATTCACAAAGTTGTCTCCATCCACCTGATTCACAAAGTTGTCTCCATCCACCTGATTCACAAAGTTGTGGCCATCAACCACTTTCCGATATGCGGATGGCAGAGTCTTAATAGCAGAGACAAAAACTACAAGAAATGATAGACATAATAGTAACAGAAAACAACAAGATAGGTTTCAGTCTGAAAAGTAAGAAAACTGATATAATGGTCACATGGAAGAAATAATCGTCACCATCATGCAGCATAAAAATAAACAGGACAACTCTGAAACAAGTGCAGCGCGTCAAATACTTGGGCACAATAATAACATCAGATGGAAGATTCACCACAGAAATAAAAGGCAGAATAGTTCAGGTCAAAATAGCATTTCAGAAAATTAAACACGTCTTATGCAACAAATCTATGTCAAAGCGAGAAAGAGAGTTCATCCGTGCTACATAAAGCTAATTATGACCTATGAAAGGAAACCATGGACAGTGGGACAAATAAAAAGACGATTAGAGGCCACAGAAATGGGATTTTTCAGAAGAATGTTGAAAGTTCCCAGGACAGCTAAAAAAAACCAGCGAGGAAATTCTCAAAGAGGCCAGCACAAAAAAAGGAACTCCTAAAAAACAACAGAAAGAAACAATCAACATTTTTTCCAGCACATAATGAGAAGAGGAAAGTTGGAATACTTGGTTACGACTCGCAAAATACAGGAAAAGAGAGATCGCGGACGACAAAGCGAGAAAATGCTAGATCACTTGATGTCATGGCATGGAAAGCAGTCAACAAGAGAATTGATACGATGCACGGTGGATAGAAGATTGTGGAAGGACAAGATCGCCTACACCAAACCGGCATGGCACATGATGATGATGAATGAAGTTTAAAAAAATACTAAATGGTTCAACCGCTACTTGGCACTCTCCAGCCCACGCTGTTGATAAAGGAATGGGAACATGGCTCACTGAATATGGCGAAGCTAGTAAATGTAAGCGCTGGCCTCCTCACAATATGCTTATATAACATGCGTATATAACATCAGCTTTATATTATAACACAATGGTAATATACAATAACACATTAATAATATACACAAACACAGTAAAAATATACAATAGAACAATGATAATAGGCAAAAACACAGTGATAATATACAATATAGCAATGATAATATACACAAACACAGTAAAAATATACAATATAGCAATGATAATATGCACAAACACACTGATAATATACAATATAGCAATGATAATATACACACACACAGTAAAAATATACAATAGAACAATGATAATATGCACAAACACAGTAAAAATATACAATAGAACAATGATAATATGCACAAACACAGTGATAATATTCAATAGAACAATGATAATATGCACAAACACAGTGATAATATACAATAGAACAATGATAATATGCACAAACACAGTAAAAATATACAATAGAACAATGACAATATGCACAAACACAGTGATAATATACAATAGAACAAAGATAATATGCAAAAACACAGTGATAATATACAATAGAACAATGATAATATGCACAAACACAGTGATAATATACAATAGAACAATGATAATATGCAAAAACACAGTGATAATATACAATAGAACAATGATAATATGCAAAAACACAGTGATAATATACAATAGAACAATGATAATATGCAAAAACACAGTGATAATATACAATAACACAGTAATAACAGTAATCACGGCCAAGGGAATAGAATTTTAATGTCGACCAAGTGGGACAGTTTTGCTGATGTCACGGCCTAATGGGACAGTTTTGCTGATATCACGGCCTAGTGGGACAGTTTTGCTGATATCACGGCCTAATGGGACAGTTTTGCTGATATCACGGCCTAATGGGACAGTTTTGCTGATATCACGGCCTAATGGAACAATTTTGCTATCACGGCCTAATGGGACAATTTTGTTATTACGGCTTAATGGGACAATTTTGCTATCACGGCCTAATGGGACAGTTTTTCTATGACGGCCTAATGGGACAGTTTTGCTATCACGGCCTAATGGGACAGTTTAGCTATCACGGCCTAATGGGACAGTTTTGCTTTAGCAGCCTAATGGGACAATTTTGCTATCACGGCCTAATGGGACAGTTCGGCTATCACGGCCTAATGGGACAGTTTTGCTATGGCGGCCTAATGGGACAGTTTTCTTATGGCGGGCCTAATGGGACAGTTTTGCTATCACGGCCTAATGAGACAGTTTTGCTATGATGGCCAGTAAAATAATTGTGTAATCACAGCCAAACGGGAGAGTTATAAAATTGCAATAAAAGTAACTTATATTTTATCTATTATTTATCCTTTAGCCCAAAATTGTTTTCCTTTATATAATGTAAAGCTTCACACATTTTTATATTGCAGTTGATTCTTGTTATTTTATTTATTTCCATGAGCGTTTTCTTCTTCTTCTTCCCTTCCTCATTTGCTTTTTCAGCGTTAGGGGAGATATAATTTGTGGCCTTTTGCTCTTCTGTTCGCCTCTGCTGCTGTTATGTTTCACAGAGTTTCTAATATTCTGTCAATATCTCCACGTTATTTGAACGAAACTAACAAGAAAATGTTATTTTAGTTTATTGCAAGTATTGTGGGTTATAATCCTGATATCAATTGTTTCAATTAACCTTCCAAAAGTAAATATCTACGTCCGATAGTTCACACGCGATCTAAGAATAGTTTATGGACTGGGTATTTTGTCTGGAGTTAACTATTTAATTTGTCATTGGCCTTCTTGGTCACATACGTTTTAAGTTTATTTTCACTTGTAACCGTAACAGTGCCTGGTTACTTAAATAAACTCAACAGCACAGGCACACAAAAAAAAAACAACATAAAAATCAACAAAACAGAAGTCATGTATGTCGCAAAAGAGAAACAGATCATCAACATAGCTATAGAAGGCAGACAACTAAAACAGGCAGAAGAAATTCAAATACTTAGGAAGTTTGGTGACAAACAACAATTCACAAACAATAGAGATAAACTCAAGATGCAACAAAGTTTGCCAAAACATGGGACAGCTATCATCACTATTGTCCAACAAGGAAATAACTCTAGAGGCAAAACGAGCACTCTACAATACAATCTTCATGCCAACGTTGTGCTACAATTACTAGACCTGGACCCTAGATGCAAGAACAATAAGAAAATAACTACTACAGAGATGAAATGTGTTAGACGAATGACAGGAAACAGCCTGAGAGATAAGACCAGAAATGAAGAACTGAGAAAAAAGCTAGGAATAGCCACCCCACCCTCCCCAACCACCCTTTCCCCCAATAGATTATATAAAGAAACAGCAGATAAAATGGCTTGGCTACGTGACAGAATAGAGTGATCACAACACAACAAGCCTTCAACAAACGTTACGAGAACACCAGACCCAAGGGTCGACCACGAAAAAAATGGATCAACGGAATATTATAAGCACTAGGAAACATAACAGCAGCAGAGGTGAACAGAAGAGCAAAAGACCTCAAGTTCTGTCTCTCTTTGACGCTGAAAGGGAAATGAGGAAGGAAAAAAGAAGACGAACAAGAAGTGCCTAGTTCTTTTGGGGAAAAACAACAACAAATATATTCCAGGAATTTTAAGTTGATCGATAAATAAAATAAAGTCACTGACAGCACAAAAACATGGCAAATCTGAAATAGGTAAAAGAAATGGAAGCTTAGACAATAGCTGAGTTGTTGAGCATTGAGTCAGACTTTGGCGACATTCCCTCAGGCAATTGATCCAGTTCTATTTTTAGTTTGATTTCAAAGCCCAGAAATGACATTTCTATTGTACTCAATCAAGACACATTACATTACAGCGAGTTACGTAGTTCATTTTGATTGGCCCATTTATTGGTCTGCTTTGTTCTCTTCAGGACTGGCAATTTCCTCTGTCACTTACAATATAGTTCAAGGATACTCAAATCGTAGTCTTTGACCCCGACTGTCACTCAATCAATGACTAGGAAGTTAACAGTATGCTGTGTATAAGGTACACGAACATATTTGTGTATATTTGTATTAGCAGTGTAGATATAGGCCTGCTGGACAATTGAAGGATAGACTACACAGAAATACACGTATATAACTCATCAATATTATACAATTACTTGAATAATAAGGGAGTTGCGATAGCTCAATGTTAGTAAACCGGACTACAAAGAACACGAGGTAGGGTTCGATCCCAACCGACGGCTTCCGGTTCACCCAGCCTTTAATGGGTACCGGATTTTTTTGGGGGAAAGTAAAGCGGCACGGGCGTAATACCGACGACACTACCCAAAAAAAATCATGTGCCGAAGGTCTGTAAAATTAACGGTCACTAACACTATATTCCATATACGCCACTTGGTGTGACTATTTTTTTTTTACTTCAATAATAAATTGAGATCCTCGGTAGCCTAGTTGGGAAAACAACCCGACTGGTAGCCTCTGTAGCTTAGTTGGGAAAACAACCCGACTGGTGGCCTCTGTAGCTTAGTTGGGAAAACAACCCGACTGGTGGCCTCTGTAGCCTAGTTGGGAAAACAACCCGACTGGTGGCCTCTGTAGCTTAGTTGGGAAAACAACCCGACTGGTGGCCTCTGTAGCTTAGTTGGGAAAACAACCCGACTGGTGGCCTCTGTAGCCTAGTTGGGAAAACAACCCGACTGGTGGCCTCTGTAGCTTAGTTGGGAAAACAACCCGACTGGTGGCCTCTGTAGCTTAGTTGGGAAAACAACCCGACTGGTGGCCTCTGTAGCCTAGTTGGGAAAACAACCCGACTGGTGGCCTCTGTAGCTTAGTTGGGAAAACAACCCGACTGGTGGCCTCTGTAGCCTAGTTGGGAAAACAACCCGACTGGTGGCCTCTGTAGCCTAGTTGGGAAAACAACCCGACTGGTGGCCTCTGTAGCCTAGTTGGGAAAACAACCCGACTGGTGGTCTCTGTAGCTTAGTTGGGAAAACAACCCGACTGGTGGCCTCTGTAGCTTAGTTGGGAAAACAACCCGACTGGTGGACTCTGTTGCTTAGTTGGGAAAACAACCCGACTGGTGGCCTCTGTAGCCTAGTTGGGAAAACAACCCGACTGGTGGCCTCTGTAGCTTAGTTGGGAAAACAACCCGACTGGTGGCCTTTGTAGCCTAGTTGGGAAAACAACCCGACTGGTGGCCTCTGTAGCCTAGTTGGGAAAACAACCCGACTGGTGGCCTCTGTAGCTTAGTTGGGAAAACAACCCGACTGGTGGCCTCTGTAGCCTAGTTGGGAAAACAACCCCACTGGTGGCCTCTGTAACCTAGTTGGGAAAACAACCCCACTGGGGGCCTCTGTAGCCTAGTTGGGAAAACAACCCCACTGGGGGCCTCTGTAGCCTAGTTGGGAAAACAACCCCACTGGGGGCCTCTGTAGCCTAGTTGGGAAAACAACCCCACTGGGGGCCTCTGTAGCCTAGTTGGGAAAACAACCCCACTGGGGGCCTCTGTAGCCTAGTTGGGAAAACAACCCCACTGGGGGCCTCTGTAGCCTAGTTGGGAAAGCCAACTGGGTTACCACCCTTGGGACAACCTGTGTTCGATTCCCGCTGGGGGCAGTGTGAGTTGTACTCGTGGTTGGAAAACAAAAAAATCCGCAGCCGCTGGCAGAAATGGATACCAGGGTAGTACTCTAGGAAGGTGAGGAATGCCTCGCATCGTGTGTTTCAATGCTTGAAGCGGCATTATCCGGAAGTCTCCAAATACTTCTAGATAGGCGACCGAGCACATATGGGTGAAAACTTGCGTGCTGAGACGCTGATTCAAGTCTCGTACTTGACCTTGACCTTAACGACAGTCTAGAACACGTTTGAAGCAACCAAAACCAGGTTGCTTTAAAATGAGTGTTACTAAAAACATGGCAACGAAAATAAACAAAAGGACGTTATTAAAAAAAATAGGCCACGGCATAAAGGAGGCTATGTACTAACATAAGATTGAAACACTTCTGTCCTTGTCTAAAAAGGGAACGGCTGAAAAAAAACCGAGCGAACAAGAGACAGTGGAAAAATTGGCTCAATGTTTACACTTGATAACATTAGATTGTTGGCTCAATGTTTACACTAGAGAGCATTGGATTGTGGCTCAATTTTTACACTAGAGAACATTGGACTGTTGGGTCAATTTTTACACTAGAGAGCATTGGATTGTTGGCTCAATTTTAACACTAGAGAGCATTGGACTGTTGGCTCAATTTTTACACTAGAGAACATTGGACTGTTGGCTCAATTTTTACACTAGAGAACATTGGACTGTTGGCTCAATTTTTGCACTAGAGAGCATTGGATTGTTGGCTCAATTTTTACACTAGAGAACATTGGACTGTTGGCTCAATTTTTACACAAGAGAGCATTGGATTGTTGGCTCAATGTTTACACTAGGGAGCATTGGATTGTTGGCTCAATGGTTACACTTGAGAACATTGGATTGTTGGTTCAATGTTTACACTAGGGAGCATTGGATTGTTGGTTCAAAGTTTACACTAGAGAACATTGGATTGTTGATTCAATGTTTACACTAGAGAACATTGGATTGTTGATTCAATGTTTACACTAGAGAACATTGGATTGTTGATTCAATGTTTACACTAGAGAACATTGGATTGTTGGTTCAATGTTTACACTAGGGAGCATTGGATTGTTGGTTCAATGTAAACACTACGGAGCATTGGATTGTTGGTTCAATGTTTACACTACGGAGCATTGGATTGTTGGCTCAATGTTTACAGTAGAGAACATTGGATTGTTGATTCAATGTTTACACTAGAGAACATTGGATTGTTGGTTCAATGTTTACACTTTGGAGCATTGGATTGTTGGTTCAATGTTTACACTAGAGAAAATTGGATTGTTGGTTCAATGTTTACACTACGGAGCATTGGATTGTTGGTTCAATGTTTACACTTGGGAGCATTGAATTGTTGGCTCAATGTTTACACCAGAGAACATTGGATTGTTGGTTCAATGTTTACACTTGGGAGCATTGAATTGTTGGCTCAATGTTTACACAAGAGAACATTGGATTGTTGGTTCAATGTTTATACTACGGAGCATTGGATTGTTGGTTCAATGTTTACACTAGAGATCATTGGATTGTTGATTCAATGTTTACACTAGAGAACATTGGATTGTTGGTTCAATGTTTACACTAGAGAACATTGAACTGTTGGTTCAATGTTTACACTACGGAGCATTGAATTGTTGGCTCAATGTTTACACCAGAGAACATTGGATTGTTGGTTCAATGTTTACACTACGGAGCATTGGATTGTTGGTTCAATGTTTACACTAGAGAACATTGGATTGCTGGTTCAATGTTTACACTAGAGAACATTATATTGTTGGTTCAATGTTTACACTGGAGAGCATTGGATTGTTGGCTCAATGTTTACACCAGAGAACATTGGATTTTTGGTTCAATGTTTACACTACGGAGCATTGGATTGTTGGTTCAATGTTTACACCAGAGAACATTGGATTGTTGGTTCAATGTTTACACTACGGAGCATTGGATTGTTGGCTCAATGTTTACACTAGAGAACATTGGATTGTTGATTCAATGTTTATACTAGAGAACATTGGATTGTTGGTTCAATGTTTACACTACGGAGCATTGGATTGTTGGTTCAATGTTTACACTACGGAGCATTGGATTGTTGGCTCAATGTTTACACTAGAGAGCATTGGATTGTTGATTCAATATTTACATTAGAGAACTTTGGATTGTTTGTTCAATGTTTACACTTGGGAGCATTGGATTGTTGGCTCAATGTTTACACTAGAGAACATTGGATTGTTGGTTCAATGTTTACACTAGAGAACATTGGATTGTTGGTTCAATGTTTACACTAGAGAGCATTGGATTGTTGGTTCAATATTTGCACTTGGGAGCATTGGATTGTTGGTTCAATGTTTACAGTAGAGAACATTGGACTGTTGGCTCAATGTTTACACTTGGGAGCATTGGATTGTTGGTTTAATGTTTAAACTAGAGAACATTGGATTGTTGGTTCATTGTTTACACTAGAAAACATTGGATTGTTGGTTCAATGTTTACACTAAAGAACATTGGATTCTTGGTTTAATGTTTACACTAGAGAACAATGGATTGTTGGTTCAATGTTTACACTAGAGAACATTGGATTGCTGGTTCAATGTTTACACTTGGGACGCATTGGATTGTTAACTCAATGTTTACACTAGAGAACATTGGATTGTTGGTTCATTGTTTACACTTGAGAACATTGGATTTTTCGCTCAATGTTTACACTTGGGAACATTGTATTGTTAGCTTATTGTTTACACTTGAGAACATTGGATTGTTAGCTAATTGTTTACACTACAAAACATTGGATTGTTAGCTCATTGTTTACACTTGGGAACATTGGATTGTTAGCTCATTGTTTACACTTAAGAACATTGGATTGTTAGCTCATTGTTTAAACTTGAGAACATTGGATTGTTAGCTCATTGTTTACACTTGAGAACATTGGATTGTTGGTTCAATTTTTACACTTGGGAGCATTGGATTGTTAGCTCAATGTTTACACTTGAGAACATTGGATTGTTGGTTCATTGTTTACACTAGAGAACATTGGATTGTTAGCTCATTGTTTACACTAGAGAACATTGGATTGTTGGTTCAATGTTTACACTACGAGGCATTTGATTTTTGGCTCAATGTTTACACTAGAGAACGTTGGATTGTTGATTCAATGTTTACACTAGAGAACATTGGATTGTTGGTTCAATGTTTACACTAGGGAGCATTGGATTGTTAGTTCAATGTTTACACTACGGAGCATTGGATTGTTGGCTCAATGTTTACACCAGAGAACTTTGGATTGTTGGTTCAATGTTTACACTAGGGAGCATTGGATTGTTGGTTCAATGTTTACGCTAGAGAACATTGGATTGTTGGTTCAATGTTTACACTAGAGAACATTGGATTGTTGGTTCAATGTTTACACTAGAGAACATTGGATTGTTCGTTCAATGTTTACACTACGGAGCATTGGATTGTTGGCTCAATGTTTACACCAGGGAACATTGGATTGTTGGTTCAATGTTTACACTACGGAGCATTGGATTGTTGGTTCAATGTTTACACCAAAGAACATTGGATTGTTGGTTCAATGTTCATAATACAGAGCATCGGATTGTTGGCTCAATGTTTACACTAGAGAACATTGGATTGTTGATTCAATGTTTACACTAGAGAACTTTGGATTGTTCATTCAATGTTTACACTAGGGAGCATTGGATTGTTGGTTCAATGTTTACACTACTGAGCATTGGATTTTTGGCTCAATGTTTACACTAGAGAACATTGGATTGTTTATTCAATGTTTACACAAGAGAACATTGGATTGTTGGCTCAATGTTTACACTAGAAAACATTAGATTGTTAGTTCAATGTTTACACTTGGGAGCATTAGAGTGTTGTCTCAATGTTTACACTAAAGAACATTGGATTGTTGGCTCAATGTTTACACTAGAGAACATTGGATTGTTGGTTCAATGTTTACACTAGAGAACATTGGATTGTTGGCTCAATGTTTGCAATTGGGAGCATTGGATTGTTGGTTCAATGTTTACAGTAGAGAACATTGGACTGTTGGCTCAATGTTTACACTTGGGAGCATTGGATTGTTGGTTTAATGTTTACACTAAGGAGCACTGGATTGTTGGTTCATTGTTTACACTAGAAAACATTGGATTGTTGGTTCAATGTTTACACTAGAGAACATTGGATTCTTGGATCAATGTTTACACTAGAGAACATTGGATTGTTGGTTCAATGTTTACACTAGAGAACATTGGATTGCTGGTTCAATGTTTACACTTGGGACGCATTGGATTGTTAACTCATTGTTTACACTAGAGAACATTGGATTGTTGGTTCATTGTTTACACTTGAGATCATTGGATTGTTAGCTCAATGTTTACACTTGGGAACATTGTATTGTTAGCTTATTGTTTACACTTGAGAACATTGGATTGTTAGCTCATTGTTTACACTTGGGAACATTGGAATGTTAGCTCATTGTTTACACTTGGGAACATTGGATTGTTAGCTCATTGTTTACACTTAAGAACATTGAATTGTTAGCTCATTGTTTAAACTTGAGAACATTGGATTGTTATCTCATTGTATACACTTGAGAACATTGGATTGTTGGTTCAATTTTTACACTTGGGAGCATTGGATTGTTAGCTCAATGTTTACACTTGAGAACATTGGATTGTTGGTACAATTTTTACACTAGAGAACATTGGATTGTTGATTCAATGTTTACACTAGAGAACATTGGATTGTTGGTTCAATGTTTACACTAGGGAGCATTGGATTGTTAGTTCAATGTATACACTACGGAGCATTGGATTGTTGGCTCAATGTTTACACCAGAGAACTTTGGATTGTTGGTTCAATGTTTACACTACGGAGCATTGGATTGTTAGTTCAATGTTTACACTACGGAGCATTGGATTGTTGGTTCAATGTTTACACTATAGAACATTGGATTGTTGGCTCAATGTTTACACCAGAGAACTTTGGTTTGTTGGTTCATTGTTTACACTAGAGAACATTGGATTGTTAGCTCATTGTTTACGCTAAAGAACATTGGATTTTTGGCTCAATGTTTACAGTTGGGAGCATTGGATTGTTGGTTCAATGTTCACACTAGAGAACATTGGATTGTTGGCTCAATGTTTACACAAGAGAACATTGGATTGTTGGCTCAATGTTTACACTAAAGAACATTGGATTGTTGGCTCAATGTTTAAACTAGAGAACATTGGATTGTTGGTTCAATGTTTACACTAGGGAGCATTTGATTGTTAGTTCAATGTTTACACTACGGAGCATTGGATTGTTGGTTCAATGTTTACGCTAGAGAACATTGGATTGTTGGTTCAATGTTTACACTAGAGAACATTGGATTGTTGGTTCAATGTTTACACTATAGAACATTGGATTGTTCGTTCAATGTTTACACTACGGAGCATTGGATTGTTGGCTCAATGTTTACACCAGAGAACATTGGATTTTTGGTTCAATGTTTACACTACAGAGCATCGGATTGTTGGCTCAATGTTTACACTAGAGAACATTGGATTGTTGATTCAATGTTTACACTAGAGAACATTGGATTGTTGGTTCAATGTTTACACTTGGGAGGATTGGATTGTTGGCTCAATGTTTACACTAGAGAACATTGGATTGTTGGCTCAATGTTTACACTAGAAAACATTAGATTGTTAGTTCAATGTTTACACTTGGGAGCATTGGATTGTTGGCTTAATGTTTACACTAGAGAACATTGGATTGTTGGTTCAATGTTTACACTAGAGAACATTGGATTATTGGTTCAATGTTTACACTAGAGAACATTGGATTTGTTTGTTCAATGTTTATACTTGGGAGCATTGGATTGTTGGTTCAGTGTTTACACTAGAGAACATTGGACTGTTGGCTCAATGTTTACAGTTGGGAGCATTGGATTGTTGGTTCAATGTTCACACTAGAGAACATTGGATTGTTGGCTCAATGTTTACACTAGAGAACATTGGATTGTTGGCTCAATGTTTACACTAAAGAACATTGGATTGTTGGCTCAATGTTTACACTAGAGAACATTGGATTGTTGGCTCAATGTTTACACTAGAGAACATTGGATTGTTGGTTCAATGTTTACACTAGAGAACATTGGATTATTAGCTGAATGTTTACACTAAAGAACATTGGATTGTTGGCTCAATGTTTACACTAGAGAACATTGGATTGTTGGTTCAATGTTTACACTAGAGAACATTGGATTGTTAGCTCAATGTTTACACTAGAGAACATTGAATTGTTGTCTCAATGTTTACACTAAAGAACATTGGATTGTTGGCTCAATGTTTACACTAGAGAACATTGGATTGTTGGCTCAATGTTTACACTAAAGAACATTGGATTGTTGGCTCAATGTTTACACTAGAGAACATTGGATTGTTGGCTCAATGTTTACATTAAAGAACATTGGATTGTTGGCTCAATGTTTACACTAGAGAACATTGGATTGTTGGTTCAATGTTTACACTAGAGAACATTGGATTGTTGGCTCAATGTTTACAGTAGAGAACATTGGATTGTTGGTTCAATGTTTACACTTGGGAGCATTGGATTGTTAGCTCAATGTTTACACTTGAGAACATTGGATTGTTAGCTCAATGTTTACACTTGAGAACATTGGATTGTTAGCTCATTGTTTACACTTGAGAGCATTGGATTGTTAGCTCAAAGTTTACACTTGAGAACATTGGATTGTTAGCTCAATGTTTACACTAGAGAACATTGGACTGTTAGCTCAATGTTTACACTTGAGAACATTGGATTGCTAGCTCAATGTTTACACTTGGGAACATTGAATTAGTAGCTCAATGTTTACACTTGGGAACATTGAATTATTAGCTCAATGTTTACACTTGGGAACATTGGATTGTTAGCTCATTGTTTACACTTGAGAACATTGGATTGTTAGCTCAATGTTTACACTTGAGAACATTGGATTGTTAGCTCATTGTTTACACTTAGGAACATTGGATTGTTAACTCATTGTTTACACTAGAGAACATTGGATTGTTAGCTCAATGTTTACATTTGAGAACATTGGATTGTTAGCTCAATGTTTACACTTGGGAACATTGGATTGTTAGCTCATTGTTTACACTTGGGAACATTGGATTGTTAGCTCATTGTTTACACTTGAGAACATTGGATTGTTAGCTCAATGTTTACACTTGAGAACATTGGATTATTTGCTCATTGTTTACACTTGGGAACATTTTATTGTTAGCTCATTGTTTACACTAGAGAACATTGGATTGTTAGCTCAATGTTTACATTTGGGAACATTGGATTGTTAGCTCAATGTTTACACTAGAGAACATTGGATTGTTGGTTCAATGTTTACACTTTGGAGCATTGGATTGTTGGTTCAATGTTTACACTAGAGAAAATTGGATTGTTGGTTCAATGTTTACACTACGGAGCATTGGATTGTTGGTTCAATGTTTACACTTGGGAGCATTGAATTATTGGCTCAATGTTTACACCAGAGAACATTGGATTGTTGGTTCAATGTTTACACTTGGGAGCATTGAATTGTTGGCTCAATGTTTACACAAGAGAACATTGGATTGTTGGTTCAATGTTTACACTACGGAGCATTGGATTGTTGGTTCAATGTTTACACTAGAGATTATTGGATTGTTGATTCAATGTTTACACTAGAGAACATTGGATTGTTGGTTCAATGTTTACACTAGAGAACATTGAACTGTTGGTTCAATGTTTACACTACGGAGCATTGAATTGTTGGCTCAATGTTTACACCAGAGAACATTGGATTGTTGGTTCAATGTTTACACTACGGAGCATTGGATTGTTGGTTCAATGTTTACACTGGAGAGCATTGGATTGTTGGCTCAATGTTTACACCAGAGAACATTGGATTTTTGGTTCAATGTTTACACTACGGAGCATTGGATTGTTGGTTCAATGTTTACACCAGAGAACATTGGATTGTTGGTTCAATGTTTACACTACGGAGCATTGGATTGTTGGCTCAATGTTTACACAAGAGAACATTGGATTGTTGATTCAATGTTTATACTAGAGAACATTGGATTGTTGGTTCAATGTTTACACTAGGGAGCATTGGATTGTTGGTTCAATGTTTACACTACGGAGCATTGGATTGTTGGCTCAATGTTTACACTAGAGAGCATTGGATTGTTGATTCAATATTTACATTAGAGAACTTTGGATTGTTTGTTCAATGTTTACACTTGGGAGCATTGGATTGTTGGCTCAATGTTTACACTAGAGAACATTGGATTGTTGGTTCAATGTTTACACTAGAGAACATTGGATTGTTGGTTCAATGTTTACACTAGAGAGCATTGGATTGTTGGTTCAATATTTGCACTTGGGAGCATTGGATTGTTGGTTCAATGTTTACAGTAGAGAACATTGGACTGTTGGCTCAATGTTTACACTTGGGAGCATTGGATTGTTGGTTTAATGTTTAAACTAGAGAACATTGGATTGTTGGTTCATTGTTTACACTAGAAAACATTGGATTGTTGGTTCAATGTTTACACTAGAGAACATTGGATTCTTGGTTTAATGTTTACACTAGAGAACAATGGATTGTTGGTTCAATGTTTACACTAGAGAACATTGGATTGCTGGTTCAATGTTTACACTTAGGACGCATTGGATTGTTAACTCAATGTTTACACTAGAGAACATTGGATTGTTGGTTCATTGTTTACACTTGAGAACATTGGATGTTTCGCTCAATGTTTACACTTGGGAACATTGTATTGTTAGCTTATTGTTTACACTTGAGAACATTGGATTGTTAGCTCATTGTTTACACTACAAAACATTGGATTGTTAGCTCATTGTTTACACTTGGGAACATTGGATTGTTAGCTCATTGTTTACACTTACGAACATTGGATTGTTAGCTCATTGTTTAAACTTGAGAACATTGGATTGTTAGCTCATTGTTTACACTTGAGAACATTGGATTGTTGGTTCAATTTTTACACTTGGGAGCATTGGATTGTTAGCTCAATGTTTACACTTGAGAACATTGGATTGTTGGTTCATTGTTTACACTAGAGAACATTGGATTGTTAGCTCATTGTTTACACTAGAGAACATTGGATTGTTGGTTCAATGTTTACACTACGAGGCATTTGATTTTTGGCTCAATGTTTACACTAGAGAACGTTGGATTGTTGATTCAATGTTTACACTAGAGAACATTGGATTGTTGGTTCAATGTTTACACTAGGGAGCATTGGATTGTTAGTTCAATGTTTACACTACGGAGCATTGGATTGTTGGCTCAATGTTTACACCAGAGAACTTTGGATTGTTGGTTCAATGTTTACACTAAGGAGCATTGGATTGTTGGTTCAATGTTTACGCTAGAGAACATTGGATTGTTGGTTCAATGTTTACACTAGAGAACATTGGATTGTTGGTTCAATGTTTACACTAGAGAACATTGGATTGTTCGTTCAATGTTTACACTACGGAGCATTGGATTGTTGGCTCAATGTTTACACCAGGGAACATTGGATTGTTGGTTCAATGTTTACACTACGGAGCATTGGATTGTTGGTTCAATGTTTACACCAAAGAACATTGGATTGTTGGTTCAATGTTCATAATACAGAGCATCGGTTTGTTGGCTCAATGTTTACACTAGAGAACATTGGATTGTTGATTCAATGTTTACACTAGAGAACTTTGGATTGTTCATTCAATGTTTACACTAGGGAGCATTGGATTGTTGGTTCAATGTTTACACTACTGAGCATTGGATTTTTGGCTCAATGTTTACACTAGAGAACATTGGATTGTTTATTCAATGTTTACACTAGAGAACATTGGATTGTTGGTTCAATGTTTACACTTGGGAGGATTGGATTGTTGGCTCATTGTTTACACAAGAGAACATTGGATTGTTGGCTCAATGTTTACACTAGAAAACATTAGATTGTTAGTTCAATGTTTACACTTGGGAGCATTGGAGTGTTGGCTCAATGTTTACACTAGAGAACATTGGATTGTTGGTTCAATGTTTACACTAGAGAACATTGGATTATTGGTTCAATGTTTACACTAGAGAGCATTGGATTGTTGGTTCAATGTTTATACTTGGGAGCATTGGATTGTAGGTTCAATGTTTACACTAGAGAACATTGGACTGTTGGCTCAATGTTTACACATGGAGCATTGGATTGTTGGTTCAATGTTCACACTAGAGAACATTGGATTGTTGGCTCAATGTTTACACTAGAGAACATTGGATTCTTGGCTCAATGTTTACACTAAAGAACATTGGATTGTTGGCTCAATGTTTACACTAGAGATCATTGGATTGTTGGCTCAATGTTTACACTAGAGAACATTGGATTGTTGGTTCAATGTTTACACTAGAGAACATTGGATTGTTAGCTCAATGTTTACACTAGAGAACATTGGATTGTTGGTTCAATGTTTACACTAGAGAACATTGGATTGTTGGCTCAATGTTTACACTAGAGAACATTGAATTGTTGTCTCAATGTTTACACTAAAGAACATTGGATTGTTGGCTCAATATTTACACTAGAGAACATTGGATTGTTGGTTCAATGTTTACACTAGAGAACATTGGATTGTTGGCTCAATGTTTGCAATTGGGAGCATTGGATTGTTGGTTCAATGTTTACAGTAGAGAACATTGGACTGTTGGCTCAATGTTTACACTTGGGAGCATTGGATTGTTGGTTTAATGTTTACACTAAGGAGCACTGGATTGTTGGTTCATTGTTTACACTAGAAAACATTGGATTGTTGGTTCAATGTTTACACTAGAGAACATTGGATTCTTGGTTCAATGTTTACACTAGAGAACATTGGATTGTTGGTTCAATGTTTACACTAGAGAACATTGGATTGCTGGTTCAATGTTTACACTTGGGACGCATTGGATTGTTAACTCAATGTTTACACTAGAGAACATTGGATTGTTGGTTCATTGTTTACACTTGAGATCATTGGATTGTTAGCTCAATGTTTACACTTGGGAACATTGTATTGTTAGCTTATTGTTTACACTTGAGAACATTGGATTGTTAGCTCATTGTTTACACTTGGGAACATTGGAATGTTAGCTCATTGTTTACACTTGGGAACATTGGATTGTTAGCTCATTATTTACACTTAAGAACATTGAATTGTTAGCTCATTGTTTAAACTTGAGAACATTGGATTGTTATCTCATTGTATACACTTGAGAACATTGGATTGTTGGTTCAATTTTTACACTTGGGAGCATTGGATTGTTAGCTCAATGTTTACACTTGAGAACATTGGATTGTTGGTTCAATTTTTACACTAGAGAACATTGGATTGTTGATTCAATGTTTACACTAGAGAACATTGGATTGTTGGTTCAATGTTTACACTAGGGAGCATTGGATTGTTAGTTCAATGTATACACTACGGAGCATTGGATTGTTGGCTCAATGTTTACACCAGAGAACTTTGGATTGTTGGTTCAATGTTTACACTACGGAGCATTGGATTGTTAGTTCAATGTTTACACTACGGAGCATTGGATTGTTGGCTCAATGTTTACACCAGAGAACTTTGGTTTGTTGGTTCATTGTTTACACTAGAGAACATTGGATTGTTAGCTCATTGTTTACGCTAGAGAACATTGGATTGTTGGCTCAATGTTTACAGTTGGGAGCATTGGATTGTTGGTTCAATGTTCACACTAGAGAACATTGGATTGTTGGCTCAATGTTTACACAAGAGAACATTGGATTGTTGGCTCAATGTTTACACTAAAGAACATTGGATTGTTGGCTCAATGTTTAAACTAGAGAACATTGGATTGTTGGTTCAATGTTTGCACTAGGGAGCATTTGATTGTTAGTTCAATGTTTACACTACGGAGCATTGGATTGTTGGTTCAATGTTTACGCTAGAGAACATTGGATTGTTGGTTCAATGTTTACACTAGAGAACATTGGATTGTTGGTTCAATGTTTACACTATAGAACATTGGATTGTTCGTTCAATGTTTACACTACGGAGCATTGGATTGTTGGCTCAATGTTTACACCAGAGAACATTGGATTTTTGGTTCAATGTTTACACTACAGAGCATCGGATTGTTGGCTCAATGTTTACACTAGAGAACATTGGATTGTTGATTCAATGTTTACACTAGAGAACATTGGATTGTTGGTTCAATGTTTACACTTGGGAGGATTGGATTGTTGGCTCAATGTTTACACTAGAGAACATTGGATTGTTGGCTCAATGTTTACACTAGAAAACATTAGATTGTTAGTTCAATGTTTACACTTGGGAGCATTGGATTGTTGGCTTAATGTTTACACTAGAGAACATTGGATTGTTGGTTCAATGTTTACACTAGAGAACATTGGATTATTGGTTCAATGTTTACACTAGAGAACATTGGATTTGTTGGTTCAATGTTTATACTTGGGAGCATTGGATTGTTGGTTCAGTGTTTACACTAGAGAACATTGGACTGTTGGCTCAATGTTTACAGTTGGGAGCATTGGATTGTTGGTTCAATGTTCACACTAGAGAACATTGGATTGTTGGCTCAATGTTTACACTAGAGAACATTGGATTGTTGGCTCAATGTTTACACTAAAGAACATTGGATTGTTGGCTCAATGTTTACACTAGAGAACATTGGATTGTTGGCTCAATGTTTACACTAGAGAACATTGGATTGTTGGTTCAATGTTTACACTAGAGAACATTGGATTATTAGCTGAATGTTTACACTAAAGAACATTGGATTGTTGGCTCAATGTTTACACTAGAGAACATTGGATTGTTGGTTCAATGTTTACACTAGAGAACATTGGATTGTTGGCTCAATGTTTACACTAGAGAACATTGAATTGTTGTCTCAATGTTTACACTAAAGAACATTGGATTGTTGGCTCAATGTTTACACTAGAGAACATTGGATTGTTGGCTCAATGTTTACACTAAAGAACATTGGATTGTTGGCTCAATGTTTACACTAGAGAACATTGGATTGTTGGCTCAATGTTTACACTAAAGAACATTGGATTGTTGGCTCAATGTTTACACTAGAGAACATTGGATTGTTGGTTCAATGTTTACACTAGAGAACATTGGATTGTTGGCTCAATGTTTACACTAGAGAACATTGGATTGTTGGTTCAATGTTTACACTTGGGAGCATTGGATTGTTAGCTCAATGTTTACACTTGAGAACATTGGATTGTTAGCTCAATGTTTACACTTGAGAACATTGGATTGTTAGCTCATTGTTTACACTTGAGAGCATTGGATTGTTAGCTCAATGTTTACACTTGAGAACATTGGATTGTTAGCTCAATGTTTACACTAGAGAACATTGGACTGTTAGCTCAATGTTTACACTTGAGAACATTGGATTGCTAGCTCAATGTTTACACTTGGGAACATTGAATTATTAGCTCAATGTTTACACTTGGGAACATTGGATTGTTAGCTCATTGTTTACACTTGAGAACATTGGATTGTTAGCTCAATGTTTACACTTGAGAACATTGGATTGTTAGCTCATTGTTTACACTTAGGAACATTGGATTGTTAGCTCATTGTTTACACTAGAGAACATTGGATCGTTAGCTCAATGTTTACATTGAGAACATTGGATTGTTAGCTCAATGTTTACACTTGGGAACATTGGATTGTTAGCTCATTGTTTACACTTGGGAACATTGGATTGGTAGCTCATTGTTTACACTTGAGAACATTGGATTGTTAGCTCAATGTTTACACTTGAGAACATTGGATTATTTGCTCATTTTTTACACTTGGGAACAATATATTGTTAGCTCATTGTTTACACTAGAGAACATTGGATTGTTAGCTCAATGTTTACATTTGGGAACATTGGATTGTTAGCTCAATGTTTACACTTGGGAACATTGGATTGTTAGCTCATTGTTTACACTTGGGAACATTGGATTGTTAGCTCATTGTTTACACTTGAGAACATTGGATTGTTTGTTCAATGTTTACACTTGGGAGCATTGGATTGTTAGCTCAATGTTTACACTAGAGAACATTGGATTGTTAGCTCAATGTTTACACTTGAGAACATTGGATTGTTGGTTCCATGTTTACACTTGGGAGCATTGGATTGTTAGCTCATTGTTTACACTAGAGAACATTGGATTGTTAGCTCATTATTTACACTAGAGAACATTGGATTGTTGGTTCAATGTTTACACTTGGGAGCATTTATTGTTAGCTCAATGTTTACACTAGAGAACATTGGATTGTTGGCTCAATGTTTACACTAGAGAACATTGGATTGTTAGCTCATTGTTTACACTAAAGACTTTGTCTTAAAATATTCGTGCATTTGATGAACGAAATGAAACTAGAGCATTACATTTCAGACGTCCTGTAGAGAGTCAAAGCACTATACCTAGTGTATGAGAATGTTGTGCTGATGTTCCTGTTTCATAAACAAGTTTTTAAAGTGCCAAGCAATACGTTTAGCCGCCCAAATTGCAACATCAAACTTTTATAGGTGGATGAATTCTCAAGCGCAGTGATTCAGAGAAATGCGCAATATATGTTATAAGAGTAATGCGCAATATATGTTATCAGAGAAATGCGCAATATATGTTATCTGAGAAACGCGTAATATATGTTATCAGAGAAACTTGTAATATATGTTATCAAAGAAATGCGCAATATATGTTATCTGAGAAACGTGCAATATATGTTATTTGAGAAATGCGCAATATATGTTATCTGAGAAATGCGAAATATATGTTATCTGAGAAATGCGAAATATATGTTATTTGAGAAATGCACAATATATGTTATCTGAAAAATGCGAACTATATGTTATTTGAGAAATGCACAATATATGTTATCTGAAAAATGCGCAATATATGTTATCTGAAAAATGCGAACTATATGTTATTTGAGAAATGCACAATATATGTTATCTGAAAAATGCGAACTATATGTTATCTGAAAAATGCGAACTATATGTTATCAGAGCGACGCGCCAGATATTTGATAAGAGAAACACGCACAATATATATTATCGAAGAAACACGCACCATATGTTTTAAGAGAAACGCATTTATTTTATTGATAATCATTATCATTATCATCATCATCAAGTACCAGGCCTGCTGGCGTAGGTGATCATGTCTCTCCACAATTTTTGATCTTGACATTTCTTTATCATTTCTGTTGTTGACCTTCTGCCAAGCCATTCTCTTATGTTGTCTGGTATTTTTTCTCTTTGCTTCCCTCTATCTCGTCGTTCCTCAATTTTCCCAGTTGTTACAATAAATTCAAGCTGTTCCCTTCTCATTACATGGCTAAAAATGATTGTTTCTTCCTAAATTTGGAAATTATCTCTCTTTTTGCTTTGTCCCCTTTCAGAACGTTTTTATTACTTTTCTTAGCGTAATGTCAACATTATTCTCAACATTCTTCTATAAAACCACATATTTTCATCGGCCTAAGTGATTTTCTTGTCTGTTATCCTATTGTCCATGGTTCACATCCATATGTTAAGACTGGCCCTACAAAACATTAAAGAAAATTGTCATGTTTCTGTTGTCAAAAATGGATTACACAGTATCTTCCTCATTTTGTGGAAAGCAGCTTTTTCCTAAGCCATTCTGCATCTCACTTCTGTTGTACATTACCATCTGAGGTTAAAGTTGTTCCCAAATATATAAATTCATTTACCTTTTTCAATATTGTTCCACCTGTCTTTATTGTGCATTGCGGTGATGTCTTCTACTTTGTTGTTACTATAACTTCTGTCATTTTGCCGTTAAGGCTAAGTCCTTTATTTTTGCTTTCCTTCACTATAATGTCGAACATTTCTTGAAACTCATTTTCACTTGTAGCGATTAAGACTGTATCATCAGCATACCTTAGATTATTTATGTTAAAATCACTGGAGTCTGTAGAAATGTGGTTTTACAGAAGAATGTTGAGAATAACATGGACAGCAAAGAAGAGTAATGAAAACCTTATTAAAGAGGCCAAAGCAAAAATAGAACTAATTTTCTATATTAGGATGAAACAATCATCATTTTATAGACATGTAATTAGAAGGGAACTGCTGGAATATGTTGTAACAACTAGGAAAATGAGGGTCGAAGAGATAGAGGGAAGCAAGAGAAAAGATACCAGACAGCTTAAGAGAATGGCTTGGCAGAAGGTTAACAACAGAAATGATTAATAACTGTCGAGACGGAAAGTTGTGGAGTGACATGATCACCTACGCCAGTAGGCCCAGTACTTGATGATGATGAATGCCAAACTACAAAACAATACAGACATTAATTGCCTTTAAAACACATTATATACCTGTGTAGTTGTGGAAGAAAAAGTTACAATGAAAGTAAAAAGATTGACTAAAACAATAAATACAACATTGCAGGCATGAAAGAACAAAACTTATAGAATAACTGTCAATGTCTGAGGTTTTTTTTGTGTTTTCTAGAAGGTCTGGATTTCTTTTCTATCGGAAGATGAAAGAGTTGCTATGTCTCGAACACTTCGTGGCGACTACACTGGGCAAGCGGCCTTTATTCTCTAGTCTCCATAGATGATGACAAGAATTTGGATAAAAGTTCTAATGCTTGTTTGTTTCCAAACAAGTACGTGGCTTCAAAACATAGACCGGATGTTTGTTTGTTTGTTTGTTTGTTTGTTTCCAAACAAGTACATGGCATCAAAACATAGACCGGATGTTTGTTTGTTTGTTTGCAAACAAGTACGTGGCTTCAAAACACAGACCGGATGTTTGTTTATTTGTTTGTTAACAAGTACGTGGCTTCAAGTCACAGACCGGATGTTTGTTTATTTGTTTGTAAACAAGTACGTGGCTTCAAAACACAGACCGGAAGTTTGTTTATTTCCAAACAAGTACGTGGCACCAAAACACAAGCAAGCAGTACTTCTGATCATTAATAATCAAATTTTGAAGCGGGAAAGGTATTTAATAATTAAGTTGACAGGACACAGGATTTCATAAAGTAACCAGATTTGAAATCTTGTACTAGGGAACAGTCGAGGTTAGCACTTTGTTCTGTTTAGACACTAACGAAGAATGACACATGAAATATATAGCTAGCGACAAGAAAAGCCAAACCACAAACTCCCTACTGATGGTCGTTTTTTTTTCTAACATAAAAAAGAAAAGAAAATTAACTGTGACCTCATGTAACCAATGAGCTTCAAGTTGATGAAGCTCACATACAACGTATGAAACTCAACATAACTGATGAGACTCCTCTATCACATACCATCTGCCGTATTACATGTATGCTAGGAATTTGAAGCGAAAAAATACGAAGCTCATAAAATGCTTGATCGAAATAGGATATTCTTGCAACACATAAAACAAATAAGCCATAAAATAAAAGATAAAAAAGAACAATAAATTATGAGGGGGAAAGAAACTGAAAAAATTATAAAATAAATGAGAAAACTGCGATAAAAATAGATGTAAAGAAAAGATGCTGGTAGCGGGGAGAAGTTGAAAATGATAAATAATTCAGTCATGAAAAATGGAGATGGAAAAAAACAAGGGATCAGAATGAAAAAAATATAGCTAAGAGAGAGAGAGAGAGAGAGAGAGAGAGAGAGAGAGAGAGAGAGAGAGAGAGAGAGAGAGAGAGAGAGAAAGAAAGAAAGAAAGGGGAAAAGATGTTTAAATTGCGTGGAACGGGAAAAGATGTTTGTTGATTTAAAATGCGTGGAACGGGAAAAGATGTTTGTTGATTTAAAGTGCGTGGAACGGGAAAAGATGTTTGATGGAATTGTTACAGCATATAAGATGGAGAAAGGAAGATGACATCCATCACTTGAAGGCATGGGAAATGGATGAATGTTAAATAAGAAGACGAAGCAGACTTAGCATTTCTTTAATACAACAAAGGAATAGAAGCCATTATGAACATAATTCATGGACATTTCTCACTTTGTGTTTTACTTGCTCATCTGTCCTAACATAAACATCGATAATGTTAACATGAAGCCAAACCCAGCATTGGTTTGGTACAACACCATTCGACATACAAGGGGAAATAAATCTTAAAAGTAAGTAAGTAAAATACCCCCGTCACGCCAAGTGGCGTATAGGAAATATGGTGTTAATGACCATAAATTTTACAGACCTTCGGCTCATGCCTTTTGGGGTAATGTGGTCGGTATTACGCCCATGCCGCTTTACTTTCCCAGAAAAAAATCCGGTACCCATTTAAGGCTGGGTGAACCCGGAAGCCGTCGGTTGTGATCGAACACTACCCCTTGTCCTTTGTAGTCCAGTTCACTAACCACTGAGCTATCGCGGCTCCCAATAAATTTTAGTCAAGGTAAACAACATGGATATCTCCTGATGATAGAACATCAAATCAAATTGACCACCTATGTATTAAACAACAATTCAGATCATCATTAATAGATGTAAGAGCATACAGAGGTGCTGATGTTAATAGTGGCCACAACCTGTGCATTGGGAAAATAAGATTAAAATTTAGAAACCAACAGAAGAGGTCAATTACACATAAAATTGATAGTCATAAACTGAAAGATGAAGCCATAAAGGAAAAGTTTAACATAGAGCTAAGTAATTGTTATTCAGCACTTGGTGAAATTGACTTAGATATCAATGAAATGTGGGACTCACAGAGCAAAATACTAATGACAGCAGCAGAAGCAAGTGCTGGACTGAAGAAAATGGAAAAACGAGCTTGGATCTCAGACACCACGTGGAAATACATCAAAGAAAGAAGAGAAGCGAAGAGAGCCATGACTAATGTAAAGACAGATCTTGGAAAGGTTCTGGCAAAAGCAACATACAAAGAATTAGACAACAAAGTGAAAAGTTCGGCAAGAAGAGATACAAGAGCTTATATAGACAACTTGGCAGAGAAAGCAGAGACAGCTGCAATTACAGGAGACAGCAGAACTCTCTATACTGTACAAAAGATGCTGACAAACACCTATACATCCAGTGGAACACCAATTCTAGACAAATCTGGATTAATGCTAACAACAAGCGCAGACATAAAAGCCCGTTGGGCCGAACACTTCAAAGAAATTCTTAACCGTCCACTACCTCACAGTTTAATAGATTTTGAATCTGAAACACCAGCAGCAGAATTAGATGTAAATTTAGATGACTTCACCTTGAGTGAAATAGAAACCACCTTAAAGCTAATGACCAATAACAAGGCTGCTGGAGAGGATAAGTTAACAGCTGAGATCCTCAAGGCAATTGATAGCCATAATTTAATACATCTCCAAAAAATGTTCAACATCATTTGGAAAACAGAGAAGACGCCTCATAAATGGAAAAAAAGGAATCATTGTTAAGATCCCAAAAAAGGGCAATCTTAGAGATTGTAACAACTGGAGAGGCGTGACACTTTTGTCAGTTGCCTCAAAGTTATTCTGTAAAATCATCTTAAATAGAATAAAGGATTCAATAGATACAGTAATGCGTGAAGAACAGGCTGGGTTTAGAAAAGGGAGAAGCTGCCTTGACCACATTTTCACTCTACGACTTATACTGGAGGAACACATTGAAAAGCAAAAACCTTTTGTACTTAACTTCATCGACTTCAAAAAAGCATTTGATAGTATTCATAGAGATTCTTTGTGGAAAATTCTGAAGCAATATGGCTTACCATAAAAAATCATAAATATTATCAAAGACATGTATGATGGTTACACATGTGCAGTTCGAACAGAGGAAGGACTGAGCGAATGTTTCCCAATAGAAACTGGGGTTAAACAAGGATGTATTTTATCGCCCTTGTTATTTGGAATTATTATGGACTTCATAATGAAGAAATGCTGCACTGATAATAAAGGCATCGAATGGATACAAGGAGACCATTTGGAGGACCTCGACTTTGCTGATGACATAGTTCTCATCAGCAGTCAGACAAAAACGATGCAGGAAAACACAAATGAACTATCATCAATAGCCAGCAAAATTGGGCTTGAGGTCAATCATGAAAAGACTAAAGTCATGAAAAGTTTAATTCCAACAAGTGACAAAATATACATGGAAAACAAACCAGTAGAAGAGATCGATCACTTTATCTATCTTGGAAGTCACATTGATCGAGAAGGGGATACGAGCAAAGAAATTAGAATCAGACTGGCTAAAGCAGCAATGTCTTTCAGAAGCCTTGAAAAGTTGTGGAAATCAAAACTCATTAGCACAAACACAAAACTTAGGCTATTCAAATCAAATGTACTATCAACCCTTACGTATGCGTGTGAAAGCTGGAAAACAACAAGAGATATAGAAACAAAGTTGAACGCATTCGAAAATAAATGTCTAAGGAAAATACTTGGTATAGAATGGAACGAATTCAAAACAAACGAGGAAATTAGAGAAATCGCCAATCAACCACTAATATCTTCAGTAATAAAGAAAAGACGATGGTCATACGTTGGACATGTGATGAGAAGAGATAATAATCGAATAGCAAAGCAAGCCCTCATATGGGAAACAACAGGTAAAAGAAAAAGAGGAAGACCCAGGGAGACACTGAGAAGAACATTGATGAGAGAGGCAAGAGCAGCAGGAATCAGCTCCCTCAATGAGATAGAACTGCTTGCACAGAACAGAGACAGATGGCGAGATTTGATAAAATATCTTTAAAAGAAAACTGCTAGAACAAAAATTCATATAGGAGAAGGTGTATCTTGGTCTACGCCCTATGGGCCGGTTACGGCTCGAAAGGTCAATAGATAGATAGATAGAAACTTGTTCACAAACACGGTCCACTGAAGACAGATGTGCGGGAACTAAGATGACAAGGATGTTAGCACTGTAGACATCAATTATGTCAGCACTACAGATAACAATAATGTCAGCACTATAGATAACAATAATGTCAGCACTACAGATAACAATAATGTCAGCACTATAGATACCAATAATGTCAGCACTACAGATAACAATAATGTCTGCACTATAGATAACAGTAATGTCAGCACTATAGATAACAATAATGTCAGCACTACAGATAACAATAATGTCTGCACTATAGATAACAATAATGTCTGCACTATAGATAACAATAATGTCAGCACTATAGACAACAATAATGTCAGCACTATAGACAACAATAATGTCAGCACTATAGATAACAATAATGTCAGCACTATAGATAACAATAATGTCAGCACTATAGATAACAATAATGTCAGCACTATAGATAACAATAATGTCAGCACTATAGATAACAATAATGTCAGCACTATAGATAACAATAATGTCAGCACTATAGATAACAGTAATGTCAGCACTGTAGATAACAGTAATGTCAGCACTATATATAACAGTAATGTCAGCACTGTAGATAACAGTAATGTCAGCACTATAGATAACAGTAATGTCAGCACTCTAGATAACAGTAATGTCAGCACTATAGATAACAATAATGTCTGCACTTTAGATAACAATAATGTCAGCACTATAGATAACAATAATGTCAGCACTATAGATAACAATAATGTCAGCACTATAGATAACAGTAATGTCAGCACTATAGATAACAGTAATGTCAGCACTATAGATAATAATAATGTCTGCACTTTAGATAACAATAATGTCAGCACTGTAGATAACAATAATGTCAGCACTATAGATAACAATAATGTCAGCACTATAGATAACAATAATGTCAGCACTATAGATAACAATAATGTCAGCACTGTAGATAACAATAATGTCAGCACTATAGATAACAATAATGTCTGCACTGTAGATAACAATAATGTCAGCACTATAGATAACAATAATGCCAGCACTATAGACAACAATAATGTCAGCACTATAGATAACAATAATGTCAGCACTATAGATAATAATAATGTCAGCACTATAGATAACAATAATGTCTGCACTGTAGATAACAGTAATGTCAGCACTATAGATAACAATAATGTCAGCACTATAGATAACAATAATGTCAGCACTGTAGATAACAATAATGTCAGCACTGTAGATAACAATAATGTCAGCACTATAGATAACAGTAATGTCAGCACTATAGATAACAGTAATGTCAGCACTGTAGATAACAGTAATGTCTGCACTGTAGATAACAATAATGTCAGCACTATAGATAACAATAATGTCAGCACTATAGATAACAGTAATGTCAGCACTGTAGATAACAGTAATGTCAGCACTATAGATAATAATAATGTCTGCACTTTAGATAACAATAATGTCAGCACTGTAGATAACAATAATGTCAGCACTATTGATAACAATAATGTCAGCACTATAGATAACAATAATGTCAGCACTATAGATAACAATAATGTCAGCACTGTAGATAACAATAATGTCAGCACTACAGATAACAATAATGTCTGCACTATAGATAACAATAATGTCAGCACTATAGATAACAATAATGTCTGCACTGTAGATAACAATAATGTCAGCACTGTAGATAACAATAATGTCTGCACTGTAGATAACAATAATGCCAGCACTGTAGATAACAATAATGTCAGCACTATAGATAACAATAATGTCTGCACTGTAGACGACAGACATCTCACAATCTATCTACTATTTTTTTTAAGCGCCTGAGGAAATAGATAACAACACAATCCTTACACTAATGCAAAATAAATAAATATTAATGGAATAAAGTAATCTCGTAGACTTTCTCTTATCGCACAGATTAGTTTTATTGCATTATTGGCAAGTTGTTTACTTTTGCGTTTATGTGGATTTTTAACAATTGTTACTGTGCAATGAAGGGGGAAGGGCGTCTATGACGGCTTTATACTGTAAACATTTCACAAACGTCTAGTTTAAAATGTTTAATTGTTGAAGCTGGATCATCTTTCGTTTAAGTTTGTAATTATAATGTGATTCCGGTAACAGACCAAGTCTAATTGGATTTGAATTTGTGACGCGCTAGTGGTGTCAGTGTTCTTGACGTATTACGTGTTGAGGGTGACATTTTACTTGTTCCGACAATTGACGTTCAATTGCTATGCCTGAAAAGTGTTCCTTGTTGCAGTTTCCTCATATTCCAAGTCCGGCTTGTTGCAGGAGCTACTGAGTTAAGTGCTCTGTGCACACCGTGAGCTACGTCTGAAAAGTGTTCCTTGTTGCAGTTTCCTCATATTGCAAGTCCGGCTTGTTGCAGGAGCTACTGAGTTAAGTGCTCTGTGCACACCGTGAGCCGTGTCTCATCCGTTTTGATCATGTTTCGATATTACAATTGTTTACGATGAATGATGATATCGTATGACAGGGAACAGTTGGCTGTGTTCACTTTCTGCGCGATTTTGCCTTATGTCTTTTGGCGTGTGCTGAGACTGCTACGATGGGGACTACAGTTGTCTTTCCTTGTTTGGGAGATGAGATATTAATTCGGATGATTCCACTGGCACGGGCGGTAGAGCAATTATGGATTTTAATTCGTTTGCAGTGATACCGGGGCCTTCCATAACCAAATAATAACATTACTTGTCTTTCCTATAACTGCTAAACGATAATTGTAAAAAGTAAATAAAGTACCCCCGTCACGCCAAGTGGCGTGTAGGGAATATGGTGTTAGTGACCCGTCACGCAAAGTGGCGTGTAGGGAATATGGTGTTAGTGACCATCAATTTTACAGACCATCGGCACATAATTTTTGGGGTAATGTGGTCGGTATTACGCCCGTGCCGCTTTACTTTCCCAGAAAAAAAATCCGGTACCATTTAAGGCTGGGTGAATTGGAAGCCGTCGGTTGGGATCGAACCCAACTCTTTTCGTTTGTAGTCCAGTTCACTAACCACTGAGCTATCTCGGCTCCCAAACGATAATTGTCCTTTGTAACATTTGACAGAAAAGTGAAGGAATTATATAGAAGACTATTTATACCTTCCGTTTTCTTTGTGCATAAAAATCCATGAATGGTTATGTTTATAGTTATTGTTATTGTTATGGTTATAGTTATGGTTAGTCGAAGGCTCCGGTATCACTACAAACGAATCAAAATCCATAATTTCTCAACCCCCCCCCCCTCCCCCACCGCCCTGCCGGTTGAATCATCAGAATTAAAACTCATCTCATTGAAGGATCCAAACAAAGAAAAGTAGCTGCAGTTCTTAATATAACAGCTACAGTACACGCGAAAAGACATAAGGCCAAGCGGCACCAAAAAAAAAAAAAAAAAAAAAAAAATCAGAACGTCGCACGACATCATCATTCATTGTAAACAATCGGAACATCGAGGCACGATCCGGATGAAAACAACACAGCTCACGGTGTGCACAGAGCACTAAACTCAGTAGCTCCAGCAACAAGCCGGACTTGAAATATGAGGAAACGGCAACAAGGAACACTTTTCAGGCTGAGCCTCAAAAGTTCCTGCCACCTACCCGCCATATTGACCGGAAGTTCATGAATGTATATTTAAAATCTTATTTTCAAATTAATCAAAATTTTAACTAAACTTTGAAAGAGGTTCTGCCTGGGAGGGGCAAATTAATTCAAAATTAGTGAAGTTTCGATTCCGTCGCAATTAGTCACAACTAAATTATTCACGGGTCACTTCATGTGAAGGAAGATACCATGTGGCAGTGTGAATAAAGTTATGTAAACAACATGAGAATAGAAGAGAGAATAAATAGGTCTATAAGGCGAAACATACTTAAAACAATAGTAGGAAAACGACGATGAAAAAGTAATAGAAGTTGAGAAAATGAAAACTATAAAGTGATTAATTTGAACTAAAAGTGGGAAACATGACAGACAGAAGACAGCGGCTAAAAGTGTGAGAAACATGCCAGACAGAAGACAGCGGCTAAAAGTGTGAGAAACCTGACAGACAGAAGACAACGGCTAAAAGTGTGAGAAACCTGACAGACAGAAGACAGCGACTAAAAGTGTGAGAAACATGACAGACAGAAGACAGCGACTAAAAGTGTGAGAAACATGCCAGACAGAAGACAGCGGCTAAAAGTGTGAGAAACCTGACAGACAGAAGACAACGGCTAAAAGTGTGAGAAACCTGACAGACAGAAGACAGCGACTAAAAGTGTGAGAAACATGCCAGACAGAAGACAGCGACTAAAAGTGTGAGAAACATGACAGACAGAAGACAGCGGCTAAAAGTGTGAGAAACCTGACAGACAGAAGACAGCGGCTAAAAGTGTGAGAAACCTGACAGACAGAAGACAGCGACTAAAAGTGTGAGAAACATGCCAGACAGAAGACAGCGACTAAAAGTGTGAGAAACATGCCAGACAGAAGACAGCGACTAAAAGTGTGAGAAACATGCCAGACAGAAGACAGCGACTAAAAGTGTGAGAAACATGCCAGACAGAAGACAGCGACTAAAAGTGTGAGAAACATGACAGACAGAAGACAGCGGCTGAAAGTGTGAGAAACATGCCAGACAGAAGACAGCGGCTAAAAGTGTGAGAAACATGCCAGACAGTAGACAGCGGCTAAAAGTGTGAGAAACCTGACAGACAGAAGACAGCGACTAAAAGTGTGAGAAACATGCCAGACAGAAGACAGCGACTAAATGTGTGAGAAACCTGACAGACAGACGACAGCGACTAAAAGTGTGAGAAACCTGACAGACAGAAGACAGCGGCTAAAAGTGTGAGAAACCTGACAGACAGAAGACAGCGGCTAAAAGTATGAGAAACCTGACAGACAGACGACAGCTACTAAAAGTGTGAGAAACCTGACAGACAGTAGATAGCGGCTAAAAGTATGAGAAACCTGATAGACAGAAGACAGCGGCTAAAAGTGTGAGAAACATGCCAGACAGAAGACAGCGACTAAATGTGTGAGAAACCTGACAGACAGAAGACAGCGGCTAAAAGTGTGAGAAACCTGACAGACAGAAGACAGCGACTAAAAGTGTGAGAAACATGCCAGACAGACGACAGCTACTAAAAGTGTGAGAAACCTGACAGACAGTAGATAGCGGCTAAAAGTATGAGAAACCTGATAGACAGAAGACAGCGGCTAAAAGTGTGAGAAACATGCCAGACAGAAGACAGCGACTAAATGTGTGAGAAACCTGACAGACAGAAGACAGCGGCTAAAAGTGTGAGAAACCTGACAGACAGAAGACAGCGACTAAAAGTGTGAGAAACATGCCAGACAGAAGACAGCGACTAAATGTGTGAGAAACCTGACAGACAGAAGTCAGCGACTAAAAGTGTGAGAAACATGCCAGACAGTAGATAGCGGCTAAAAGTGTGAGAAACACTGAACACTTACTCATCCGCAGACATAACACAGCGGCTACAAACAAATCAATGAAAGTTGTTTGCCACTAGTCTAATATATGAAACAGTTCTGGACCTGAAGATTAATGTACACGCTTTGTGTCTGACGTTATTCGGACGGTCTAAGTATCTCAATAGATGGACATGATTGGTTGGTCTCCTAGAGCTGGTAGGATCACGTTAGTGTGCTCTATAGATAGCATCAGAGGAGAAGAAAAGAAACAAACGTAGAACCTTGATGTCACTGAGTGTGAAGTGTTGCGCATACATCATTCGACTGAGAAAAGACGCTTGTTGCGTTTGTCGTAGCGAACGACAATCAGTGGGATAGTGGTCTGAGGACCAGTGGTTTTGAGAGTAATATTTGTATTCTTAGGGAAGCAAATTTCAAAAGAAAATAAGAGAAAGCAATACAATATAATAAATAGGAGAATAGTCCAAGTTGTTTCATGTAAGGCAGGCTTACTGTTTACTTGGGCTACATAAGTAGTCTTGCTAACTCGTCTAAGGGAGCCGCGATGGCTCAGTGGTGAGTCAATGAACTTGACTACAAAGGACAAGTGGTCGGGTTCGAGCGTGATCGACAGCTTCCGGGTTCACCTAGCCGTAAATAGGTACCGGATTTTTTTTTCTGAGAAAGTAAAGTGGCACGGTCGTAATACCGACCACATTACCCCAAAAATTATGTGCTGAAGGTCTGTAAAAATTATGGTCACTAACACCTTATTCCCTATACGCCACTTGGCGGGGCTCTTTACTTTTTTTTTCCTTTTACTTAACTCGTCTGAGGCGGGGAAGATTAACGAGCTTCTATTCGATAACGATCAGGCAATAATACACGGGGAAATAAAAGGTTTCTCTCTCTCTTTCTCTCTCTCTTTCTCTCTCGCTCTCTCTCTCTCTCTCTCTCTCTCTCCATGTTTAAAAAGTGTTTAGTTCATCTAAATATATTCCTCTGTATCCAGGACACTTTTTGCAGTCCTCCACATGTTGTCCCCTATACTGTTTGTTTACGACTTTGGGGCCTGTGTGACGTCTGCATTGACCTTGCATGATTGAACACACTGGTGTCTAGGCCCCTCAATCCTCTGTGTTGATTCATCACAGGCGGTTAACGTGCTCTCGGTATCTGAAGTGGCCTGTTCTGGAGAAGAAAACGATAATCAAGGTGTGCATTGACAGGAGATGTATTGGGTCGTACCTGTCGTTTATTGCAGCTTTTGCTTCCAGTTTGTTGTGCATGTTTAGTCTGATAATCTTGACTTCTCTGGGAGCCGCGATAGCTCAGTGGTTAGTGAACTGGACTACAAAGGACAAGAGGTAGGGTTCGGTCCCAACCGACGGCTTCCGGATTCACCCAGGCTTAAATGGGTACCGGATTTTTTTTCTGGGAAAGTAAAGCGGCACAGGCGAAATCTGACCACATTACCCCAAAAATCACGTGCCGAAGGTCTGTAAAATTTATGGCCACTAACACCATATTCACTATACGCCACTTGGCGTGACGGGGGTAGTTTACTTTTTTTTTCAGCATAATATTCATTCCAACGTTGAGTTACCAATGTCATACCTAGTCTCTAGACTCAAGAACAATTAGAAAACTAATAATTACGTTAATACAATGTACTAGACGCATGACAGCAAAACAGCCCGTGAGATGGCATCAGAAATGTAGAACCGAGAAGAAAGCTAGAGACAAATCCTGCTGTTAGAGACATCGTCCCCAAGATCCTGGAAGACACATGAGGAAAGAAAGAAGGAGAAGAAGATACATAAAGAAACAACCGATAACATGATTTAGTCACCTGATATGACAGAAAGATCATATCACCAGACTATGAGCGTGTAACAAAGACTACGAGAACACCACACCAAAGGGCCGACCACCAAATAGATGGATTGATGAGATATCCGAAACACTAGGAAACATAACAACATGCGATTCCATCAAAAGAGCAGGAGAGAACAAACTGTATCACCCCTTGACATTAAAATCCAAATGAGAAAGGAAAGAAAAAGAAAGCTGAACATCTGTTGTTGAGACAAAGTTGATCTTTCCTCTCACTTCTACTGACTCACCCAAATCAGGCTGCCTGTTACCAGAAGACCACCCATGTTGGGGCGGAGTAGGCCAATTCTGCTTGGGTACACGTTCAAGTCATTGTTGCACATGCCAAACCTTGTTGTTGATATTTTGAGATACTAAGAGCTGAGTGTTGAGAGTGAGATACTTGTTACCTATAGTTGTCGTCTTGCTGATGGTTTATATTCGTCACCATCAAGGTATACCAAGACTACTCATGTCTTCATATGAGGATGTATGTCCACATACTCCTGTGTCTCAACATATTCCTGTCTCTCCACATATCCCTGTGTCTCCATATATTCCTGTCTCTCCACATATTCCTGTCTCCCCACATATTCCTGTCTCATCACATATCCCTGTGTCTCCACATAATCCTGTCTCGCCACATATCATTGTGTCTGCACATATTCCTGTCTGTCCACATATCCATGTGTCTCCACATATCCATGTGTCTCCACATAATCCTGTCTCTCCACATATCCCTGTGTCTCCACATATTCCTGTCTCTCCACATATCCCTGTGTCTCCACATATTCCTGTCTCTCCACATAATCCTGTCTCTCCACATATTCCTGTCTCTCCACATATCCCTGTGTCTCCACATATTCCCATCTCTCCACATATCCATGTGTCTCCACTTATTCCCATCTCTCCACATATCCCTGTGTCTCCACTTATTCCTGTCTCTCCACATATTCCTGTCTCTCCACATATCCCTGTGTCTCCACATATTCCCATCTCTCCACATATCCATGTGTCTCCACTTATTCCCATCTCTCCACATATCCATGTGTCTCCACTTATTCCTGTCTCTCCACATATCCATGTGTCTCCACTTATTCCTGTCTCTCCACATATCCATGTGTCTCCACTTATTCCTGTCTCTCCACATAATCCTGTCTCTCCACATATCCCTGTGTCTCCACATATTCCCATCTCTCCACATATCCATGTGTCTCCACTTATTCCCATCTCTCCACATATCCATGTGTCTCCACTTATTCCTGTCTCTCCACATATTCCCGTCTCTCCACATATCCATGTGTCTCCACATATCCCTGTGTCTCCACATATCCCTGTGTTTCCACATATCTCTGTGTCTCCACATATTCCCGTCTCTCCACATATCCCTGTGTCTCCACATATTTCTGTCTCTCCACATATCCCTGTGTCTCCACATATCCCTGTCTCTCCACATATCCCTGTCTCTCCACATATTCCCATCTGTCCACATATCCCTGTGTCTCCACTTATTCCCATCTCTCCACATATCCCTGTGTCTCCACTTATTCCTGTCTCTCCGCATATTCCTGTCTCTCCACATATCCCTGTGTCTCCACATATTCCTTGTGTCTCCACATATTCCAATCTCTCCACATATCCCTGTGTCTCCACATATCCCTGTCTCTCCACATATTCCTGTCTCCACATATTCCCATCTGTCCACATATCCCTGTGTCTCCACTTATTCCCATCTTTCCACATATCACTGTGTCTCCACATATTCCTTGTGTCTCCACATATTCCAATCTCTCCACATATCCCTGTGTCTCCACATATCCCTGTCTCTCCACATATTCCTGTCTCCACATATTCCCATCTGTCCACATATCCCTGTGTCTCCGCTTATTCCCATCTTTCCACATATCCCTGTGTCTCCACTTATTCCCATATTTCCACATATCCCTTTGTCTCCACATATCCCTGTGTCTCCACTTATTCCCATCTCTCCACATATCCCTGTGTCTCCACATATTCCTGTCTCTCCACATATTCCCATCTGTCCACATATCCCTTTGTCTCCACTTATTCCCATCTTTCCACATATCCCTGTGTCTCCACGTATTCCTGTCTCTCCACATATTCCCGTCTCTCCACATATCCCTATGTCTCCACATATCCCTGTGTCTCCACATATTCCTGTCTCTCCACATATTCCTGTCTCTCCACATATCCCTGTGTCTCCACATATCCCTGTGTCTCCACATATTCCCGTCTCTCCACATATCCCTGTCTCTCCACATATCCCTGTGTCTCTACATATTCCTCTCTCCACATATCCCTGTGTCTCCACATATCCCTGTGTCTCCACATATTCCCGTCTCTCCACATATCCCTGTCTCTCCACATATCCCTGTGTCTCTACATATTCCTGTCTCTCCACATATCCCTGTGTCTCTACATATTCCTCTCTCCACATATTCCTGTCTCTACGATTGTTTATCAGTTATGATGCTGGTTTCCTACTAATAAGTGCTCACCTTATATATGGTATCTTTTCTTCGTTTTCCCTCTATCATTTCCTTCCTCGATTGTTTCAGCCTGATACGACATCCCCCAGCTATTCCCCTCTCATTAAGCTATTTTTCTTTTCTTCTGATGCTATTAACTCGCCTTCGTTCTTTGGCTCTTATAGAACTCGTTTTTTTTTAAAAATCTTTTACCCAGTACGTGTTATTCTCAACATTCTACAGTATAACGTCACGCTGCCTTGAACGGCCTATATTTCTGTTTGTTAAACAACGAACAACTACTGGCCATTGCACTGGACAACCATCCTTTATTCTCCTGTACTATAAGAACCGCCAGGATTTCCCCAGAAATGTGATAAAAGCCATTAAGATTGGCACGGGCATAATATCGACCACATTACCCCAAAAATCAAATGCCGAAGGTCAACAAAAATTATAGTCACTAACACCATATTCCCTATGCGCCACTAGGTGTGACGGGGCACTTTACTTGACTTTTACCATAAACATTGTTGTTCCGTAGGTCACAGTTCTCAACGGCATGTCAGGACTGGCTCTACGTCACATTTCACAATTCTATTTCACTTCCATTGTCAACAATTGGTTACGTCATACCCTTATGAATGACAGGAGAATATTTAATAGCCACTAGTCTGTGTTCTGTTTCTATACTATAAATAGATTCTATGCGAGAGAGTGGTGTTTCAACGTGTAGCAGGAACTGCTGTTTTAGAATTGGTGGGAAAACATGCTTGGTAAAGTGAAACGTTACAGACCTGAAGGCGGTGGGAAAACATGCGTGGTAAAGTGAAACGTTACAGACCTGAAGGCGGTGGGAAAACATGTGTGGTAAAGTGAAACGTTACAGACCTGAAGGCGGTGGGAAAACATGCTTGGTAAAGTGAAACGTTACAGACCTGAAGGCGGTGGGAAAACATGTGTGGTAAAGTGAAACGTTACAGACCTGAAGGCGGTGGGAAAACATGTGTGGTAAAGTGAAACGTTACAGACCTGAAGGCGGTGGGAAAACATGCTTGGTAAAGTGAAACGTTACAGACCTGAAGGCGGTGGGAAAACATGCTTGGTAAAGTGAAACGTTACAGACCTGAAGGCGGTGGGAAAACATGTGTGGTAAAGTGAAACGTTACAGACCTGAAGGCGGTGGGAAAACATGCTTGGTAAAGTGCAACGTTACAGACCTGAAGGCGGTGGGAGAACATGTGTGGTAAAGTGAAACGTTACAGACCTGAAGGCGGTGGGAAAACATGTGTGGTAAAGTGAAACGTTACAGACCTGAAGGCGGTGGGAGAACATGTGTGGTAAAGTGAAACGTTACAGACCTGAAGGCGGTGGGAGAACATGTGTGGTAAAGTGAAACGTTACAGACCTGAAGGCTGCACATTTTGTGTCCTGGTTCTAAACAAGTAAAGCAACACAGAAATATTCTCGTGGAAAATCTTCAAAATAATAATGAATCAACATTTCTCAAATATAGAACCGCGATGGCTCAGTGGTTAGTGAACTGGACTACAAAGAACAAGAGGTTGGGTTCGATCCCAACCGACGGCTTCCGGGTTCACCCAGCCTTTAATGTGTACTGGATTTTTTCTTGGAAAGTAAAGCGGCACGTGCGTAATACCGACCACATTACCACAAAAATCATGTGCTGAAGGTCTGTAAAATTTATGGTCACTAACACTATATTCACTTATACGCCACTTGGCGTGACGGGAGTACTTTACTTTTTTTAAATATCTCAATTAAGAGCCGCGGCCAGAGGTGTTTTAGTGAACTCGACAACAACAGTTGGTTTGTCAGCCGTGACTTTGAGGACATGTCGATGTTGTTGATAAGACAACCGTGACTTTGAGGACATGTCGATGTTGTTGATAAGACAACCGTGACTTTGAGGACATGTCGATGTTGTTGATAAGACAACCGTGACTTTGAGGACATGTCGATGTTGTTGATAAGACAACCGTGACTTTGAGGACATGTCGATGTTGTTGATAAGACAACCGTGACTTTGAGGACATGTCGATGTTGTTGATAAGACAACCGTGACTTTGAGGACATGTCGATGTTGTTGATAAGACAACCGTGACTTTGAGGACATGTCGATGTTGTTGATAAGACAACCGTGACTTTGAGGACATGTCGATGTCGATGAAACAGCCGTGACTTTGAGGACATGTCGATGTCGATGAAACAGCCGTGACTTTGAGGACATGTCGATGTTGATGAAACAGCCGTGACTTTGAGGACAAGACGATGGCATTGACAGCACATACTGCAACAATGCTTTAATGAGACTGAGGCACGGAAATGACTTGGGTACTCGGTCTCGACTTTTACGGTACGACCATGTTGACAATATGTTGACGACGATAACGTTGACGATAAAATAATAATTGCTGTGAAAGAGATAACAGCGGCTATGGTAGAAATGTTGATATGAATATAATAACGATGGTTAACATCCATTACGATGTTATCGATCTATAACTGATGAAATGATGATAAACCGCTGACGATTATATAATTAATAAGTTGATAATGGTGACTATGCCAGCGACGATAGGGGTAACTTATAAGATTATAACCAATAAGTTGATAATGGTGACTATGACAGCGACGATAGGGTAACTTATAAGATTACAACCAATAAGTTGACAATGGTGACTATCACAGCGACGATAGGGGTAACTTATAAGATTACAACCAATAAGTTGACTATGGTGACTATGACAGCGACGATAGGGGTAACTTATAAGATTATAACCAATAAGTTGATAATGGTGACTATGACAGCGACGATAGGGGTAACTTATAAGATTACAACCAATAAGTTGATAATGGTGACTATGACAGCGACGATAGGGTAACTTATAAGATTACAACCAATAAGTTGACAATGGTGACTATGACAGCGACGATAGGGGTAACTTATAAGATTACAACCAATAAGTTGATAATGGTGACTATGACAGCGACGATAGGGGTAACTTATAAGATTACAACCAATAAGTTGACAATGGTGACTATGACAGCGACGATAGGGTAACTTATAAGATTACAACCAATAAGTTGATAATGGTGACTATGACAGCGACGATAGGGGTAACTTATAAGATTACAACCAATAAGTTGATAATGGTGACTATGACAGCGACGATAGGGGTAACTTATAAGATTACAACCAATAAGTTGATAATGGTGACTATGACAGCGACGATAGGGTAACTTATAAGATTATAACCAATAAGTTGATAATGGTGACTATGACAGCGACGATAGGGGTAACTTATAAGATTACAACCAATAAGTTGATAATGGTGACTATGACAGCGACGATAGGGGTAACTTATAAGATTACAACCAATAAGTTGATAATGGTGACTATGACAGCGACGATAGGGGTAACTTATAAGATTATAACCAATAAGTTGACAATGGTGACTATGACAGCGACGATAGGGGTAACTTATAAGATTATAACCAATAAGTTGATAATGGTGACTATGACAGCGACGATAGGGGTAACTTATAAGATTACAACCAATAAGTTGAACACTGTGATAATGATATCCACGACGGTAACAAAGACGAGGTTGATAATATTGAAGAGGATATCGACGATGGTGATAATTAACGTGAGTAATAACACTGATGGTGATAAAGAAGAGCATTGTAATGACGATAATGATGATGGCAATAATAAAAGCTATGTTGGTTACTTTTCTGGAGGTGACGATAAGATGACGTCAGATATGACGATAATGGTGATACATTGTGAAAGATTGTAGTGATACTTTGGACGATGTTAATGGCGAAGTACAAACTAATGTCGAATACGCCGATGATTAAAACAACAACAATAACGACGATGGCTGATAATGGGGATAACGATGGGGACAACGATGGGGACAACGATGGGGACAACGATGGGGATGCAAACAACAAAAATAAAGACAACGAAGATGCTACTGACAATAGTCAACACCATGGCGATGATAATGTCAACGATGATAATTTCACGATGATAATGTCAACGATGATAATGTCAACGATGATAATACCGAGGTAGAAAACGAAGCTGACAATAGAAATAATTCATCTATAACAAGAACAAAGCTGACAATAGAAATAATTCATCTATAACAAGAACAAAGCTGACAATAGAAATAACTCATCTATAACAAGAACAAAGCTGACAATAGAAATAATTCATCTATGACAAGAACGAAGCTGACAATAGAAATAATTCATCTATAACAAGAACGAAGCTGACAATAGAAATAATTCATCTATAACAAGAACAAAGCTGACAATAGAAATAATTCATCTATGACAAGAACGAAGCTGACAATAGAAATAATTCATCTATGACAAGAACGAAGCTGACAATAGAAATAATTCATCTATAACAAGAACAAAGCTGACAATAGAAATAATTCATCTATAACAAGAACAAAGCTGACAATAGAAATAATTCATCTATAACAAGAACAAAGCTGACAATAGAAATAATTCATCTATGACAAGAATGAAGCTGACAATAGAAATAATTCATCTATAACAAGAACGAAGCTGACAATATAAATAATTCATCTATAACAAGAACGAAGCTGACAATAGAAATAAGTCATCTATGACAAGAACAAAGCTGACAATAGAAATAATTCATCTATGACAAGAACGAAGCTGACAATAGAAATAATTCATCTATAACAAGAACAAAGCTGACAATAGAAATAATTCATCTATAACAAGAACAAAGCTGACAATAGAAATAACTCATCTATAACAAGAACGAAGCTGACAATAGAAATAATTCATCTATAACAAGAACGAAGCTGACAATAGAAATAATTCATCTATAACAAGAACGAAGCTGACAATAGAAATAATTCATCTATAACAAGAACGAAGCTGACAATAGAAATAATTCATCTATAACTATAACGAAGCTAATGACAATGACACCTAGTCATGTTAATGATAATGGTACTAAATCATCGTCATATATAAAAATGATGCGCGTTTATTTCCAGTCTCCATGTAATTATTCTCATTCTGGCTAAATCCTTATTTTAAAATAATCCCCCACATTAAATATGCATAGTCCAACTTTTTATTTGGTCGTCTTGTTCTTGTATTTAAAAAACAAACCAGCTTAAAAGAAACGGAACAAATATATAATTATAGCTTCATGACGCTGCATAAATGAAAAGGCCGCAAGAGGGAGCAAGTAGTACTTACTTATTCAACAAACGAATGCCGGAACATGAAACTGGTCCCTGGGGCGAGACAAGATCGATAGCTCCAAGCTACGATCCTGCGGAGCCGCTTTATTTCCATACGATTACAAGAGAGGCTAACGAGCCCTACAGACGAATCTTGTTAGTCTCATCGTTTGTTTTCAACTGCCCGTCGTCACATGTAATGAGCCCTACAGATGAGTGGTTTTTTTCTTGGCTTCATCAATTATTTTATTTCAATGATCACGTCATGAGCTCTATAGGTCAATGTCCGTTTGTTAGTTTTATCTCCTATTTTTAAATATTCGCATTCAGCCAACTCAACAGATCAACTTGTTCCAGTATGTCTCTTGATGTGTCGGGTAAAGTAAAGTAAATAAAGAGCCCCCGTCACGACAAGTAGTGTATAGGGAATATGGTGTTAGTGACTATAATTTGTAAAGACCTTCAGCACATGATTTTTGGGGTAATGTGGTCGGTATTACGCCCATGTGGCTTTACTTTCCCAGAAAAAAAATCCGGTGCCCATTTAAGGTTAGGTAAACCAAGAAGCCGTAGATCAGGATCGGACCCGACCTCTTGACCTTTGTAGTCAAGTTCACTAACCACTGAGCTATCGCAGATTCTATTTGTGTCTGGTACATGTAGTTAACTCAATAGATTTGCTTGTTCCAGTGTGTCACTTTGCCTGTCATGAAATATGACATATTTCTAGTAATCCTTTATTGCTGATGTTTTTTTGTACCACAGACAAGATGTAAAGTGTCCAACTTTCATAATTTTACTTGTACAGCGTTCATAGGTCACCACAATCTTTTCTAATGTTAACACAGAAAACAAAACTTTCATAGCAGGAATAAATCTCTTCGTCCCTCAACTTTTCTGTTTGTCGCAATATATTAATGCTGTCCCCTTCTCATTTCATGGCCAAAAAATGATGATTGTTTCTTCCTTATATTGGAAATTAGCTCTCTTTTTGCTTTGGCCTCTTTCAGAACATTTTCAATACTCTACTTAGCTGTCCATGGTATTCTCAACATTCTTCTGTAAAACAACATTTGTGCAGCCTCCACTGATATTCTTGTCTGTTGTCCTACTGTCCATGATTCACATCATAATTTAAAACTGGCTCTACATAACATTTAAGAACTATGGAAAAGAGATGACGATCCACCCCCATTGACAGCGTCAAGGTTGACTTAGCCTTAAAATGATACCTGACTTTTACAGGAAAGAAAGGTGACACTGACGTCACAGTGACCACATGACCCAAAACTGTGTTGACAATAAAAACAACTAGATATGAGCACAAACTTCAGATTCCCTACATGCCACAGAGTATGTTAGGCTTCTCTTTTCTTGGTCTGTGGCTACCTTTTCTAGAATGAACAAGGTCTTGTTTGTGACACACTTCAGATTCCCTACATGCCACAGAGTATGTTAGGCTTCTCTTTTCTTGGTCTGTGGCTACCTTTTCTAGAATGAACAAGGTCTTGTTTGTGCATCTGTCTCTGTCTCCTTTGATCATTGGGTCACCACTGCAGGGCAGTAGCCTTTCATCTCACCACGATCTGGAATCAACCTCTCAGATGGTCTCTCTGTATCATCTAGTTCATTTCTTTTCTCTTGATATATTTTTCACTGATTTAAACGAAGGTATCAGATTTTAAAATATAACCAATCTAGTATCACCGAGTTACAACGGTTCCGGAAACTTTCTCTTCCTAATTTTAAAATGTAGCAAAGCAAAACAAAAATTACCGTGCGTGTATTGAAAGAACAAACACGATGGCCGAAGTAGTATGGGTGTTTGTGAACCAAGTCTAAAAGTGCACGCACATGCACCGAAAGACAATAGATTTGGAACCGATACTGCACAAAACTTGCACCCCAAAATTTTTTTTTTTTTTTGAATTCGCTATTTTTTCGAAATTGATTATTTTTTGGGGGGAAATTTTTTTTTTTTTTTGGTTCGTCATTTTGTCGAAACGGTCTACAGTGTCTGAGAGATTAACTCAGGTAAATTCAAAAGATCGTACCCGCACGGGTACGGTGATCCCCTCTCGCGGTGTGGCGTGACGGTGATCCCCTCTCGCGGTGTGTTAGAGGAAAATATTTGTGAAAGAGTATTTTAAAAGAGTATATTTGTGAAAGTAAAAATTCAGAATTATTTTAAAAATATGTATTTGTGAAAGTAAAAAACTCAGAATTATTAAAAATAAAAATAAAAAATAAAAAAATAGTCTCCCATCAGGATTCGAACACGGGACTGCGTGACAGGCCAGGCACTTACCACACGGTCCACTTCGTCACTTTGTCGAACGGTCTACTGTATCTGAGAGATTAACTCAGGTAAATTCAAAAGATCGGGGCGTCAAACAGTCCGGCTCAGGATATTTCAGTTAACCAACTCAGGTAAAACCCCGATTGAAAAGAAAACGGACTTATGCTAAAAAATCATTTTGGTGGCGTACTCACGCATCGTGGTGTGCGTGAAAGAGTATTTTAAAAGAGTATATTTGTGAAAGTAAAAATTCAGAATTAGTTAAAAAAATATGTATTTGTGAAAGTAAAAACTCAGAATTATTAAAAAAAAAAAATAAAAAAAAGTCTCCCACCAGGATTCGAACACGGGGTCTACTACGTGACAGGAGGCGACATGTAAAAAAATGCTGACAAGCAATGACGTTGAAGGTTAGTTTGTCGAACGGTCTACTGTGTCTGAGAGATTAACTCAGGTAAATTAATGCTGACAAGCAATGACGTTGAAGGGGTATTGTTAGGAAAAGGAAAATACGACCAGCTCGCGGGCGGGAACGAGTTGGTCGGCACAGGTGTGTTATTGTAGTATCGCTAACATCATGTGCCAGGATAGCGGTTCTTGGGGAAAGATTATTGGTCGTGTGTGTTATCGCTACCAACATCATCATGTGTCGTGTAGTAAAGTGTGCTAATATTAAATAGTGACGCTCGCTCTTTCTCATTCAATGTAAAGCAAAACAAAATTCTATATTTCACAACTTTATTAATACATCATATATTACTGTCCGGTTGCTGGTAATTTTAACCGCCTGGGTTTCCTACACAACCGCCCTCCATTTTGACAAAACCTTGATCAAAGCTGGAATAGGTAATCGGTGACTTTGCTGAAACATCCTGGGCATCCATACTGGCTGCCGGAGCTGTCGTCTGATTAACAAGAGTGAGGTCCCCTTGGTTAACAAAAAAGGGCGTGTAGTTGATCTGGTTAACAACAGGCGACATGTAGTTGAGGTTAGCATAAGCGTTTTCGAGACTGCCTTAACGCCATCTTTAGACAACTGAACTACCCCCTCTGCCTTCATGGCCTATCATCATCATGTGCCACCCTCAACACCATCATCAACCCTTCATGACCTATCATCATCATGTGCCACCCTCAACACCATCATCAACCCTTCATGGCCTATCATCATCATGTGCCACCCTCAACACCATTATCAACCCTTCATGTCCTATCATCATCATGTACCACCCTCAACAACATCATCAACCCTTCATGGCCTATCATCATCATGTGCCACCCTCAACACCATCATCAACTCTTCATGTCCTATCATCATTACGTGCCACCCTCAACAACAGCATCATCCCTTCATGGCCTATCATCATCATCATGTGCCACCCTCAACACCATCACATCCCTTCATGTCCTATCATCATCATCCCTTCATGTCCTATCATCATCAAGCCACACAAAGTATCAAACCGATTATTAGTGACACATCATCATGTGCCACCCTCAACACCATCATCAACCCTTCATGTCATATCATCATCATGTGCCACCCTCTACACCATCATCCCTTCATGTCCTATCATCATCATCATGTGCCACCCTCAACACCATCACCATCCACTCATGTCCTATCATCATCATCATCATCAAGACACACAAAGTGACACATCATCATCATGTGCCACCCTCAACACCATCATCAGCCCTTCAGGTCCTATCATCAAGCCACACAAAGTATCAACCAGCGAAATTCTCTCTCTCTCTCTCTCTCTCTCTCTCTCTGTGTGTGTCTCTCTCACATTCATGGTAAATCAAAACAAAATAGGCTCATACTCAAAAAGTCGACCTAAAAATCCCAAAAGCTACTCACATAGCCGTAATAGTTAGACACAACGAACCAATCGTTATTTCTAAAGCCAAAATAATTTGGGCAATTCACAAATATTTTACCACCATAACACACAAATTTAGGCTCATATTCAAAAAGTCGACATCAAAACCATAAAAATCTACTCACATAGTCATACTAGTTAGACACAACGAGCAGGAAGTTATATTCAAGGTCCAAAATGTTAGACCAAATCACTAAGATTTTACCACCATAACACACCCACGACCTCTCGAACCACGCACTTAACAAACTACAAACTTAATAAACCACAGACTCACGAACAACGAACTTAACAAACCACAACCCCACGAACCACGGACTTAACGAATCATCAACTCACGAACCACGAACTACGACCCCACGAACCACGGACTTAACGAACCATCAACTAACGAACCACGACCCCACGAACCACGGACTTAACGAGCCATCAACTCACGAACCACGAACCACAACCCCACGAACCACGGACTTAACGAACCATCAACTCACGAACCACGAACCACAACCCCACGAACCATGGACTTAACGAACCATCAACTAACGAACCACGAACCACGACCCCACGAACCACGGACTTAACGAACCATCAACTCACGAACCACGAACCACGACCCCACGAACCACAACCCCACGAACCATGGACTTAACGAATCATCAACTCACGAACAACGAACCACAACCCCGCGAACCACGGACATAATGAACCATCAACTCACGAACCACGACCCCACGAACCACAACCCCACGAACCATGGACTTAACGAATCATCAACTAACGAACCACGAACCACAACCCCACGAACCACGGACTTAACGAACCATCAACTAACGAACCACGAACCACGACCCTACGAACCACGGACTTAACGAACCATCAACTCACGAACCACGAACCACGACCCTACGAACCACAATCCCACGAACCATGGACTTAACGAACCATCAACTAACGAACCACGAACCACAGCCCCACGAACCATGGACTTAACGAATCATCAACTCACGAACCACGACCCCACGAACCACGGACTTAACGAACCATCAACTAACGAACCACGAACCACGACCCTACGAACCACGGACTTAACGAACCATCAACTCACGAACCACGAACCACGACCCCACGAACCACAACCCCACGAACCATGGACTTAACGAACCATCAACTAACGAACCACGAACCACAACCCCACGAACCATGGACTTAACGAACCATCAACTAACGAACCACGAACCACAACCCCACGAACCATGGACTTAACAAAGGTAGGGTCGAGGAGAGATATAATTTGCGGTCTCTTGCTCTTCTGTTCGCCTCTGCTGCTGGTATGTTTCCTAGCGCTTCTAATTGTACATCGAACCATCATCCTTTTTCGTGGTCGACAGTTGGATCTGGTGTTCTCACAACATTTTGCTGAAGGCTCGTTGTGTTTTTGATCTGTCTGCCCTGTCACCTAGCCAAACTATTTTATCTGTTGTTTCCTTATATATTCTATGATGGGGGCTATTCCTAGCTTTCTTCTCAGTTCTTCATTTCTGAGTTTATCTCTCAGACTGTTTCCTGTCATTCGTCTAACACATTTCATCTCTGAGATCACAACAATTTAGGCACATAGTAAAAATGGCGACCTCAAAACCATAAAAATCTACTCCCACATTCATCTAAAAGTTACACCAAAACCGCACCAGATTTGCAACGTGCAAAAACATGCACAAGTTTGACACGCGAACCAGTTTGGCACAATGCACCAATAGACATCTCCATACCAAAAATTTACTTTGATAATCACTTTTATGATTGATACGCCCCTAACGAAGGCTGATTGTTACGCCCCTTACGAAGGTGCATTGTGCCAAACTGGTTCGCGTGTCAAACTTGTGCATGTTTTTGCACGTTGCAAATCTGGTGCGGTTTTGGTGTAACTTTTAGGTGAATGTGGGAGTAGATTTTTATGGTTTTGAGGTCGCCATTTTTACTATGTGCCTAAATTGTTGTGATCTCAGAGATGAAATGTGTTAGACGAATGACAGGAAACAGTCTGAGAGATAAACTCAGAAATGAAGAACTGAGAAGAAAGCTAGGAATAGCCCCCATCATAGAATATATAAGGAAACAACAGATAAAATAGTTTGGCTAGGTGACAGGGCAGACAGATCAAAAACACAACGAGCCTTCAGCAAAATGTTGTGAGAACACCAGATCCAGCTGTCGACCACGAAAAAGGATGGGTCGATGTACAATTAGAAGCGCTAGGAAACATACCAGCAGCAGAGGCGAACAGACGAGCAAGAGACCGCAAATTATATCTCTCCTCGACGCTACCTTTGTTAAGTCCATGGTTCGTGGGGTTGTGGTTCGTGGTTCGTTAGTTGATGGTTCGTTAAGTCCATGGTTCGTGGGTTGTGGTTCGTGGTTCGTTAGTTGATGGTTCGTTAAGTCCATGGTTCGTGGGGTTGTGGTTCGTGGGGTCGTGGTTCGTGGTTCGTGGTTCGTGAGTTGATGGTTCGTTAAGTCCGTGGTTCGTGGGGTCGTGGTTCGTGGTTCGTTAGTTGATGGTTCGTTAAATCCGTGGTTCGTGGGGTCGTGGTTCGTGGTTCGTGAGTTGATGATTCGTTAAGTCCGTGGTTCGTGGGGTTGTGGTTCGTGGTTCGTGAGTTGATGATTCGTTAAGTCCATGGTTCGTGGGGTTGTGGTTCGTGGGGTCGTGGTTCGTGGTTCGTGAGTTGATGGTTCGTTAAGTCCGTGGTTCGTAGGGTCGTGGTTCGTGGTTCGTTAGTTGATGGTTCGTTAAGTCCATGGTTCGTGGGGTTGTGGTTCGTGGTTCGTGAGTTGATGGTTCGTTAAGTCCGTGGTTCGTGGGGTTGTGGTTTGTTAAGTTCGTTGTTCGTGAGTTTGTGGTTTATTAAGTTTGTAGTTTGTTAAGTGCGTGGTTCGAGAGGTCGTGGGTGTGTTATGGTGGTAAAATCTTAGTGATTTGGTCTAACATTTTGGACCTTGAATATAACTTCCTGCTCGTTGTGTCTAACTAGTATGACTATGTGAGTAGATTTTTATGGTTTTGATGTCGACTTTTTGAATATGAGCCTAAATTTGTGTGTTATGGTGGTAAAATATTTGTGAATTGCCCAAACTTTTTTGGCTTTAGAAATAACGATTGGTTCGTTGTGTCTAACTATTACGACTATGTGAGTAGCTTTTGGGATTTTTAGGTTGACTTTTTGAGTATGAGCCTGTTTTGTTTTGTTTACCATGAATGTGTGAGAGAGAGAGAGAGAGAGAGAGAGAGAGAGAGAGAGAGAGAATTTCGCTGGTTGATACTTTGTGTGGCATGATGATAGGACCTGAAGGGCTGATGATGGTGTTGAGGGTGGCACATGATGATGATGTGTCACTTTGTGTGTCTTGGTGATGATGATGATGATGATGATGATAGGACATGAGGGGATGGTGATGGTGTTGAGGGTGGCACATGATGAAGATTATAGGACATGAAGTGATGATGGTGTTTAGGGTGGCACATGATGTCGATATGACATGAAGGGTTGATGATGGTGTTGAGGGTGGCACATGATGATGATAGGACATGAAGGGTTGATGATGGTGTTGAGGGTGGCACATGATGATGTGTCACTAATAATCGGTTTGATACTTTGTGTGGCTTGATGATGATAGGACATGAAGGGATGATGATGATAGGACATGAAGGGATGGTGATGGTGTTGAGGGTGGCACATGATGACGATGATAGGCCATGAAGGGATGATGCTGTTGTTGAGGGTGGCACGTGATGATGATAGGACATGAAGGGTTGATGATGTTGTTGAGGGTGGTACATGATGATGATAGGACATGAAGGGTTGATAATGGTGTTGAGGGTGGCACATGATGATGATAGTCCATGATGGGGTGATGATGGTGTTGAGGGTGGCACATGATGATGATAGGTCATGAAGGGTTGATGATGGTGTTGAGGGTGGCACATGATGATGATAGGCCATGAAGGCAGAGGGGGTAGTTCCGTTGTCTAAAGATGGCGTTAAGGCAGTCTCGAAAACGCTTATGCTAACCTCAACTACATGTCGCCTGTTGTTAACCAGATCAACTACACGCCCTTTTTTGTTAACCAAGGGGACCTCACTCTTGTTAATCAGACGACAGCTCCGGCAGCCAGTATGGATGCCCAGGATGTTTCAGCAAAGTCACCGATTACCTATTCCAGCTTTGATCAAGGTTTTGTCAAAATGGAGGGCGGTTGTGTAGGAAACCCAGGCGGTTAAAATTACCAGCAACCGGACAGTAATATATGATGTATTAATAAAGTTGTGAAATATAGAATTTTGTTTTGCTTTACATTGAATGAGAAAGAGCGAGCGTCACTATTTAATATTAGCGCACCTTACTACACGACACATGATGATGTTGGTAGCGATAACACACACGACCAATAATCTTTCCCCAAGAACCGCTATCCTGGCACATGATGTTAGCGATACTACAATAACACACCTGTGCCGACCAACTCGTTCCCGCCCGCGAGCTGGTCGTATTTTTCTTTTCCTAACAATACCCCTTCAACGTCATTGCTTGACAGCATTAATTTACCTGAGTTAATCTCTCAGGCACAGTAGACCGTTCGACAACCTAACCTTCAACGTCATTGCTTGTCACAATTTTTTACATGTCGCCTCCTGTCACGTAGTAGACCCCGTGTTCGAATCCTGGTGGGAGACTTTTTTTTTATTTTTTTTTTAATAATTCTGAGTTTTTACTTTCACAAATACATATTTTTTTTAACTAATTCTGAATTTTTACTTTCACAAATATACTCTTTTAAAATACTCTTTCACGCACACCACGATGCGTGAGTACGCCACCAAAATGATTTTTTAACATAAGTCCGTTTTCTTTTTAATCGGGGTTTTACCTGTGTTGGTTAACTGAAATAACCTGAGCCGGACTGTTTGACGCCCCGATCTTTTGAATTTACCTGAGTTAATCTCTCAGATACAGTAGACCGTTCGACAAAGTGACGAAGTGGACCGTGTGGTAAGTGCCTGGCCTGTCACGCAGTCCCGTGTTCGAATCCTGATGGGAGACTATTTTTTTTATTTTTTATTTTTATTTTTAATAATTCTGAGTTTTTTACTTTCACAAATACATATTTTTAAAATAATTCTGAATTTTTACTTTCACAAATATACTCTTTTAAAATACTCTTTCACAAATATTTTCCTCTAACACACCGCGAGAGGGGATCACCGTCACGCCACACCGCGAGAGGGGATCACCGTACCCGTGCGGGTACGATCTTTTGAATTTACCTGAGTTAATCTCTCAGACACTGTAGACCGTTTCGACAAACTGCGATCTTTTGAATTTACCTGCGTTAATCTCTCAGACACAGTAGACCGTTTCGACAAAATGACGAACCAAAAAAAAAAAAAAAAAAAAAAATTTCCCCCCCCCCCCAAAAAAAAAAAAAATAGCGAATTCAAAAAAAATTTTTTTTTTTTGGGTGCAAGTTTTGTGCTCTACCCATAACTCACTCCTTCAACTCGCTCTACCCCTAACTCACTCCTCCAACTCGCTCTACCCCTAACTCACTTTTCCAACTCGCTCTACCCATAACTCACTCCTTCAACTCGCTCTACCCCTAACTCACTCCTTCAACTCGCTCTACCCCTAACTCACTCCTTCAACTCGCTCTACCCATAACTCACTCCTTCAACTCGCTCTACCCCTAACTCACTCCTCCAACTCGCTCTACCCCTAACTCACTCCTTCAACTCGCTCTACCCATAACTCACTCCTCCAACTCGCTCTACCCATAACTCACTTCTTCAACTCGCTCTACCCCTAACTCACTCCTTCAACTCGCTCTACCCCTAACTCACTCCTTCAACTCGCCGTACCATTAACTCACTCCTCCAACTCGCTCTACCCCTAACTTACTCCTCCAACGCGCCCTACCCCTAACTCACTCCTTCAACTCGCTCTACCCATAACTCACTCCTCCAACACGCCGTACACCTAACTCACTCCTTCAACTCGCTCTACCCATAACTCACTCCTCCAACGCGCCCTACCCTAACTCACTCCTTCAACTCGCTCCACCCCTAACTCACTCCTCCAACGCGCCGTACCCCTAACTCACTCCTTCAACTAGCTCTACCCATAACTCACTCCTCCAACGCGCCCTACCCCTAACTCACTCCTTCAACTCGCTCTACCCATAACTCACTCCTCCAACCCGCCGTACCCCTAACTCACTCCTTCAACTCGCTCTACCCATAACTCACTCCTCCAACGCGCCGTACCCCTAACTCACTCCTTCAACTCGCTCTACCCCTAACTCACTCCTCCAACGCGCCGTACCCCTAACTCACTCCTTCTACTCGCTCTACCCATAACTCACTCCTCCTACGCGCCGTACCCCTAACTCACTCCTTCAACTCGCTCTACCCATAACTCACTCCTCCAACGCGCCCTACCCCTAACTCACTCCTTCAACTCGCTCTACCCATAAATCACTCCTCCAACCCGCACTACCCCTAACTCACTCCTTCAACTCGCTCTACCCATAACTCACTCCTCCAACGCGCCGTACCCCTAACTCACTCCTCCAACCCGCCCTACCCATAACTCACTCCTCCAACGCGCCCTACCCCTAACTCACTCCTTCAACTCACTCTACCCATAACTCACTCCTCCAACGCGCTCTACCCCTAACTCACTCCTCCAACGCGCCCTATCCATAACTCACTCCTCCAACCCGCTCTACCCATAACTCACTCCTCCAACCCGCTCTACCCATAACTCACTCCTCCAACCCGCTCTACCCATAACTCACTCCTCCAACCCGCTCTACCCATAACTCACTCCTCCAACCCGCTCTACCCATAACTCACTCCTCCAACCCGCTCTACCCATAATTCACTCCTTCAACTCGCTCTACCCATAACTCACTCCTCCAACTCGTTCTACCCCTAACTCACTCCTCCAACTCGCCCTACCCCTAACTCACTCCTCCAACCCGCTCTACCCCTAACTCACTCCTTCAACTCGCTCTACCCATAACTCACTCCTCCAACGCGCCCTACCCCTAACTCACTCCTTCAACTCGCTCTACCCCTAACTCACTCCTCCAACGCGCCGTACCCCTAACTCACTCCTTCAACTCGCTCTACCCATAACTCACTCCTCCAACGCGCCCTACCCCTAACTCACTCCTTCAACTCGCTCTACCCATAACTCACTCCTCCAACCCGTCGTACCCCTAACTCACTCCTTCAACTCGCTCTACCCTAACTCACTCCTCCAACGCGCCGTACCCCTAACTCACTCCTTCAACTCGCTCTACCCCTAACTCACTCATCCAACGCGCCGTACCCCTAACTCACTCCTTCAACTCGCTCAACCCATAACTCACTCCTCCAACGCGCCGTACCCCTAACTCACTCCTTCAACTCGCTCTACCCATAACTCACTCCTCCAACGCGCCCTACCCCTAACTCACTCCTTCAACTCGCTCTACCCATAACTCACTCCTCCAACCCGCTCTACCCATAACTCACTCCTCCAACCCGCCCTACCCATAACTCACTCCTCCAACGCGCCCTACCCCTAACTCACTCCTTCAACTCGCTCTACCCCTAACTGACTCCTCCAACTCGCTCTACCCCTAACTCACTCCTCCAACCCGCCCTACCCATAACTCACTCCTCCAACCCGCTCTACCCCTAACTCACTCCTCCAACCCGCCCTACCCATAACTCACTCCTCCAACCCGCTCTACCCATAACTCACTCCTCCAACCCGCTCTACCCATAACTCACTCCTCCAACCCGCTCTACCCATAACTCACTCCTTCAACTCGCTCTACCCCTAACTCACTCCTTCAACTCGCTCTACCCATAACTCACTCCTCCAACCCGCTCTACCCATAACTCACTCCTCCAACCCGCTCTACCCATAACTCACTCCTCCAACCCGCTCTACCCATAACTCACTCCTCCAACTCGCTCTACCCCTAACTCACTCCTCCAATGCGCTCTACCCATAACTCACTCCTCCAACGCGCTCTACCCATAACTCACTCCTCCAACGCGCTCTACCCATAACTCACTCCTCCAACCCTCTCTACCCATAACTAACTCCTCCAACCCGCTCTACCCATAACTCACTCCTCCAACCCGCTCTACCCATAACTCACTCCTCCAACCCGCTCTACCCATAACTCACTCCTCCAACCCGCTCTACCCATAACTCATTCCTCCAACCCGCTCTACCCATAACTCACTCCTCCAACGCGCTCTACCCATAACTCACTCCTCCAACCCGCTCTACCCATAACTCACTCCTCCAACCCGCTCTACCCATAACTCACTCCTCCAACCCGCTCTACCCATAACTCACTCCTCCAACCCGCTCTACCCATAACTCACTCCTCCAACCCGCTCTACCCATAACTCACTCCTCCAACCCGCTCTACCCATAACTCACTCCAACAAACCATACTAAATATACAATCCCAGCAACCTTTAGGGCAGAATGAACTAAGGAGGTTTTCGTTGTTCACTTGACCAACCATCGCGTTGTTCACTTGACCAACCATCGCGTTGTTCACTTGACCAACCATCGCGTTGTTCACTTGACCAACCATCGCGTTGTTCACTTGACCAACCATCGCGTTGTTCACTTGACCAACCATCGCGGCTACCAAACAACAATACCAGTCACTCAGTATCACTCTGTTATGTTTATTTATTTGTATTTTTATTTTAATGTTTATTTTCTAATCGTATGTTGCATCTACAGACACTCTTTATTTTAAGACCATGGATTATTTGTTTAGTCTGAACACGTGTTTATGTCTGATTTCAAAGCACTTTAACGAATGTCACTACATTCGTAATGCTTGTTGTTAACTTATATTTGATAAATGTAGGAGAATTTTATAAAATCATATAATTATTTTGTTATATATCTGTCCTACAAATGTAAGTACACAGCGCTAATCAGGAGTCTGGTATGTCACGAGCTGCTTACAGCTTTAGACCATCAACATATTGCTAGAACATTTTGTTAGTAATACAAGTATAGCTTTAGACCATCAACATATCACCAGAACATTTTGTTAGTAATACAAGTATAGCTTTAGACCATCAACATATCACTAGAACATTTTGTTTGTAATACAAGTATAGCTTTAGACCATCAACATATTGCTAGTACATTTTGTTAGTAATACAAGTATAGTTTTAGACCATCAACATATTGCTAGAACATTTTGTTAGTAATACAAGTATAGCTTTAGACCATCAACATATTGCTAGAACATTTTGTTAGTAATACAAGTATAGCTTTAGACCATCCACATATTGCTAGAACATTTTGTTAGTAATACAAGTATAGCTTTAGACCATCAACATATTGCTAGAACATTTTGTTAGTAATACAAGTACAGCTTTAGACCATCAACATATTGCTAGAACATTTTGTTAGTAATACAAGTATAGCTTTAGACCATCAACATATTGCTAGAACATTTTGTTAGTAATACAAGTATAGCTTTAGACCATCAACATATTGCTAGAACATTTTGTTAGTAATACAAGTATAGCTTTAGACCATCAACATATTGCTAGAACATTTTGTTAGTAATACAAGTACAGCTTTAGACCATCAACATATTGCTAGAACATTTTGTTAGTAATACAAGTATAGCTTTAGACCATCAACATATTGCTAGAACATTTTGTTAGTAATACAAGTATAGCTTTAGACCATCAACATATTGCTAGAACATTTTGTTAGTAATACAAGTATAGCTTTAGACCATCAACATATTGCTAGAACATTTTGTTAGTAATACAAGTATAGCTTTAGACCATCAACATATTGCTAGAACATTTTGTTAGTAATACAAGTATAGCTTTAGACCATCAACATATTGCTAGAACATTTTGTTAGTAATACAAGTATAGCTTTAGACCATCAACATATTACTTTAGGATACCTACTGGGAAATTCTCAAACAACTTTAAAGCAGAAACAGAGGCCCTCAGAGATGCTGCAACACTGGCTACTCAACACGTAATTAACATGCACAATAAATTAGTGATTCTGACTGATGCGCTATCAGTACTATCAGCTCTAAAACGCCCCACAAACAATGAACTAGATGACTTGAGAACAACCCTGGACCAACTATGCAATAACTTCCAGAGAGTGGTCATTCAGTGGATACCATCACACTGTAATACACACGGGAACGAACGCGCAGACAAATTAGCTAAAGAGGGAGGGAGATTACCACAAGAGAACCATCAGTTATGATGAAGCCAAGTCAATCCTCAAAGGTCAGTTCCATGAAAAATAGAAACGAGAACACCCAAAGCAAAACGAGAGGGACAGATACCATCAACTATCAAGGAGGGATCAAGTCATCATACTTCGTCTACGCACTGGCCACAATAGAATGGGAAATCACATGTTCACCAAATTCAAAATAGGTACAACCAGCCTATGCCACTATACATTGGACAATATGACTACAAAACATGTTCTACAGGATTGCCCCCAGTACACGGACCTGAGAAGAGCAATGTGGTCCACGTCCACCTCCCTGGAAGAGAAACTATATGGGGCTGTTGGTTCGCTTAAACAGACAGTTGACTTCATGAGAGAGTCTGGAATCCTACTCTAATTGAGACTTAATCGCAGAGAGAGAGAGAGAGAGAGAGAGAGAGAGAGAGAGAGAGAGAGAAGTACAGCTTTAGAACATCAACATATTACTAGAACGTTTTGTTAATAACAAAAGTACAGCTTTAGAACATCAACATATTACTTGAACGTTTTGTTAGTAACAAAAGTACAGCTTTAGAACATCAACATAATACAAGAATATTTGGTCTCCGACTTTGTTTCTGGTAGCGGAGGAAAGTTGCAGTGCACGAACTCCATATAACTAGGACCAGTGCCACCAATCTCTCTCCAATGGACATTTCAGGAACAATGGGTTTATAATCGTAACCATAGTTACGTTTTTAATTTTGTCCAGTTAGCGGCTTAATGCTTATTCGTTTTAGTTGTTATGTGTCAATGGTTTTGTGTGTGTTTTACTTGAACGTTTGTTAGTCCGTTCCCAATAGGACTAGCTACCCTCCATTACCTACATTATATTCTAGAATAATTGAGAAATGTTATTCGAACCACATACCTTCTCAGCTTTCAGAATGTGAGGCGCACACTTCAAGAAGAAAACTGACACTACCTCCACATTTCCCCAACCATTCCTACTACAGAAAGTCAAATATTGAAGCTAAATATCCCTATATTGCCCAAGACAACAATCAAACCCCAAATTCCCGTCGCACAATCCCAATCGATTACGTCTAACTATAATCACAATCAATCACGTAAGATTAAATCATGTAAATCATCATTGGAGGACATCAAAGGGAACGTACTGCCATCCGCCTTTGAGGTCCGACAATATTCTTGTAATGAACATCTTAATAAACTGCAGAAGGTGATGTCCACATGACGGAAGCAGTCAACCTCCAGATGATAATATGTTTGTATTATTCCAGCCTTATGGGTGAAGGTCATTTCTATTCATCGTCTCTGAAAACCCGTTCTTAAAATGTCATTCAATATCACGTGACTTGTTTATACGGGTAGCTTGAGATGCGAGTGACGTCAGTAGCGGCTGGAGAAACCGTCCATGAAAAGCTTAGAGGAAACCAGTCAGACAGTTAGCGAAACTTTCCGGGTAAAAAATATGAATAAATAAATATTTGCGAAGCTGATCATATATGCATGTACACATTTACTTGAACGACACAGCAAAATGTCTACAAAACAGTAATTTGGACACAGGAAAACTTACGATATGAGTGACTTTACTTTCCTTTGTTCTTTTGCCTTTTAGCGTCGAGGGAAATTGGAGTTTTCTGGTGAGTGTTGAAGGGTGGGACTCGTGATGTTTATCCTGATTGATCAATAATTATCGTGCTCTATGTTATCTATCTATTGACCTTTCGAGCCGTAACCGGCCCATAGGGCGTAGACCAAGATACACCTTCTCCTATATGAATTTTTGTTCTAGCAGTTTTCTTTTAAAGATATTTTATCAAATCTCGCCATCTGTCTCTGTTCTGTGCAAGCAGTTCTATCTCATTGAGGGAGCCGATCCCTGCTGCTCTTGCCTCTCTCATCAATGTTCTTCTCAGTGTCTCCCTGGGTCTTCCTCTTTTTCTTTTACCTGTTGTTTCCCATATGAGGGCTTGCTTTGCTATTCGATTATTATCTCTTCTCATCACATGTCCAACGTATGACCATCGTCTTTTCTTTATTACTGAAGATATTAGTGGTTGATTGACGATTTCTCTAATTTCCTCGTTTGTTTTGAATTCGTTCCATTCTATACCAAGTATTTTCCTTAGACATTTATTTTCGAATGCGTTCAACTTTGTTTCTATATCTCTTGTTGTTTTCCAGCTTTCACACGCATACGTAAGGGTTGATAGTACATTTGATTTGAATAGCCTAAGTTTTGTGTTTGTGCTAATGAGTTTTGATTTCCACAACTTTTCAAGGCTTCTGAAAGACATTGCTGCTTTAGCCAGTCTGATTCTAATTTCTTTGCTCGTATCCCCTTCTCGATCAATGTGACTTCCAAGATAGATAAAGTGATCGATCTCTTCTACTGGTTTGTTTTCCATGTATATTTTGTCACTTGTTGGAATTAAACTAGTCTTTTCATGATTGACCTCAAGCCCAATTTTGCTGGCTATTGATGATAGTTCATTTGTGTTTTCCTGCATCGTTTTTATCTGACTGCTGATGAGAACTATGTCATCAGCAAAGTCGAGGTCCTCCAAATGGTCTCCTTGTATCCATTCGATGCCTTTATTACCAGTGCAGCATTTCTTCATTATGAAGTCCATAACAATTCCAAATAACAAGGGCGATAAAATACATCCTTGTTTAACCCCAGTTTCTATTGGGAAACATTCGCTCAGTCCTTCCTCTGTTCGAACTGCACATGTGTAACCATCATACATGTCTTTGAAAATATTTATGATTTTTGATGGTAAGCCATATTGCTTCAGAATTTTCCACAAAGAATCTCTATGAATACTATCAAATGCTTTTTTGAAGTCGATGAAGTTAAGTACAAAAGGTTTTTGCTTTTCAATGTGTTCCTCCAATATAAGTCGTAGAGTGAAAATGTGGTCAAGACAGCTTCTCCCTTTTCTAAACCCAGCCTGTTCTTCACGCATTACTGTATCTATTGAATCCTTTATTCTATTTAGGATGATTTTACAGAATAACTTTGAGGCAACTGACAAAAGTGTCACGCCTCTCCAGTTGTTACAATCTCTAAGATTGCCCTTTTTTGGGATCTTAACAATGATTCCTTTTTTCCATTTATGAGGCGTCTTCTCTGTTTTCCAAATGATGTTGAACATTTTTTGGAGATGTATTAAATTATGGCTATCAATTGCCTTGAGGATCTCAGCTGTTAACTTATCCTCTCCAGCAGCCTTGTTATTGGTCATTAGCTTTAAGGTGGTTTCTATTTCACTCAAGGTGAAGTCATCTAAATTTACATCTAATTCTGCTGCTGGTGTTTCAGCTTCAAAATCTATTAAACTGTGAGGTAGTGGACGGTTAAGAATTTCTTTGAAGTGTTCCGCCCAACGGGCTTTTATGTCTGCGCTTGTTGTTAGCATTAATCCAGATTTGTCTAGAATTGGTGTTCCACTGGATGTATAGGTGTTTGTCAGCATCTTTTGTACAGTATAGAGAGTTCTGCTGTCTCCTGTAATTGCAGCTGTCTCTGCTTTCTCTGCCAAGTTGTCTATATAAGCTCTTGTATCTCTTCTTGCCGAACTTTTCACTTTGTTGTCTAATTCTTTGTATGTTGCTTTTGCCAGAACCTTTCCAAGATCTGTCTTTACATTAGTCATGGCTCTCTTCGCTTCTCTTCTTTCTTTGAGTGTATTTCCACGTGGTGTCTGAGATCCAAGCTCGTTTTTCCATTTTCTTCAGTCCAGCACTTGCTTCTGCTGCTGTCATTAGTATTTTGCTCTGTGAGTCCCACATTTCATTGATATCTAAGTCTATTTCACTATTTTAAGTGCTGAATAACAATTACTTAGCTCTATGTTAAACTTTTCCTTTATGGCTTCATCTTTCAGTTTATGACTATCAATTTTATGTGTAATTGACCTCTTCTGTGGGTTTCTAAATTTTAATCTTATTTTCCCAATGCACAGGTTGTGGTCACTATTAACATCAGCACCTCTGTATGCTCTTACATCTATTAATGATGATCTGAATTGTTGTTTAATACATAGGTGGTCAATTTGATTTGAGGTTCTATCATCAGGAGATATCCATGTTGTTTTGTGAATATTTTTGTGTGGAAATAATGTCCCACCTATAACTAAATTTTCTATTAAACATAATTCTATTAATCTTTCTCCATTCTGACTTGTTGTATTACAGCCTTCTCTCCCCATCACATGTTTCACTCCTGCGTTATCTTGCCCAACTTTGGCGTTGAAGTCTCCCATTACAATTAAAAGATCGTGTTTTGGTATTTTGTTTATAAGTTGTTGCAGTTGGTTATAAAAATCATCCTTAACTTCATCATCAGCTTCGTTAGTAGGCGCATAACATTGAATAATTGAAAGTCTTCCATGTTTTGTTTTGTATCGTGTTCGTATCAGACGGCTGTTTACCGGTTCCCATTCTAATAAACTTCTTGCAGCTTTGTCTGTCATCATTATGCCTACTCCTTCACGGTGTTTTCCATCTTCCCTTCCAGAAAAAAACTACTATTTTATTATCAATAGATCTCCTACCTGTTCCAGGCCAGCGCATTTCGCTTAATCCTAAAATATCTAGATCGTATCTGTCCATCTCGCTCGCGACCTGTGCATGTTTCGTCGGAGCGGCCATTGTTCGCACATTCCAGAATCCTATTTTTGTTGTTGTTTTAGGGCCGAAAAAACTATCACTACTATCTACTGCTAATTTACACATTCTGTATCAGGTCTACGTTTCATTAACAACATCGTTTTTACGATAGCGGCTTGTTAAACCTCTGATCAACGGTTCTATACCAAGCCGGAGAAAAATAATTCCTCCATTTTGGAAACAACCGGAAACATCTATGTTATGCTATTTTGTATTATTTATCGTGATATCTGTCATTTTCCAATATATATCGTGATGTCTGTTATTTTTAATTAATTATCATGATGTCTGCTATTTTTCATTATTTATCGTGATGTCTGTTATTTTAAATTAATTATAATGTCTGTTATTTTTCATTATTTATCGTGATGTATGTTATTTTTCATTATTTATCGTGATGTATGTTATTTTTCATTATTTATCAAGCTGTCTTTTATTTTTATTTATTATCGTGATGTCTGTTATGTTTAATTAACCATTGCATGTCTGTTATTTTAATTAATTCTCGTAATGTTTGATGTTTCATCAATTATCGACAACTGTTAATTCATTATTTGTATGTCTGTTTTTTTCATTAATTATCGGCTTATTCATTATTTCATTTATCGCCTTTGAACTGCCCCTCTTCTCTTTGCTTCTCTGTATTAAAGATTTCTAAAGGACACTGTCTGATGCCCTCTGTTTCCGGTGTCAAAATAATAAGTCTCAGAAAGAAATGAACTATGACCCTACGGGGCGATGTTTTGCCATCTCATGTGGATAACCACTGCACTTGATATCAAAGTTTTACTGGCTCTAGACCATCTAGGAGTAGCCCTAGTGTCCTCCTCGTTGACTTCCTTTTCTTATATTGCCACATTTTACCGATGTCCCTTAATGTTAAAACAGTAGTTGGGGTATCGTCATGTTAATCATCATCATCATGTGCCATACCGGTTGGCGTAGGCGATCACGTTCTTCCACAATCTTCTATCCACAGTGCATCGTATCAGTTCTGTTGTTGACTGTTTTCCATGCCATGACACCAAGCTATCTTGTATTTCCTCTCTATGTCGTCTGCGATCTCTCTTTCCTTCAATTTTGCCAGTTGTAACCAAGTATTCCAACTTACCTCTTCTCATGATGTGCCCGAAAAATGTTGATTGCTTCTTTCTGATGTTTTTTAGGAGCTTCCTTTTTGTGTTGGCCTCTTTCAGAACTTCCTCATTGGTCTTTTTAGCTGTCCAGGGAACTTTCAACATTCTTCTTAGAAATCTCATATATGTGACCTCTAATCGTCTTTTCATTTGTTTGTCTACTGTCCATGGTTCGCTTTCACAGGTCAGAATTGGTTCTATATAGCACCGATGAACTCTCTTTCTCATTTCTATTGCCATAGATTTGTCGCATAAGATATTTTTAATTTTCTGAAATGCTATTTTGACCTGAGCTATTCTGCTTTTGGAGCCGCGGTAGCTCAGTGGTTAGTGAGCTGGACTACAAAGAACAAGGGGTAGGGTTCGATCCCAACCGACGGCCTCCGGGTTCACCCAGCCTTAAATGGGTACCGGATTTTTTTCTGGGAAAGTAAAGCAGCACGGGCATAATACCGACCATATTACCCAAAAAATCATGTGCTGAAGGTCTGTAAAATATAGGGTCACTAACACCATATTTCCCTATATGCCACTTGGCGTGACAGGGGTACTTTACTTTACTTATTCTGCTTTTTATTTCTGTGGTGCATCTCCCGTCTGATGTTATTATTGTGCCCAAATATTAGGTCATGGTTACTTCATGTTGATACAAGAGCGAAAAACTGTCATTAAATGACAACGTCTTTCAATAAATTGTTTGCTCTACATTTAGTGTTGATCACTTTTGTGGATGCCTTTCAACGAAACCTTTCTCTTAAGTTGCTTCATATCGCTTCTCTGTATTTCCATTTACTTTTCTGTCTTCAGTCGTTACTGTTGTCACAACAATCCCCTTCGCATAAAACGTTAGTTTTAAGGATGATGTGGATGGTATCACACCAGGCCGTACTATTCCCCCCACCCCCAACAAAAACTGTGGTACCCATCTCAGTCTGATATTATAAATGACAGAAGAAACCATGATTAATAGGATGTTCTCAGTAGTAGTCATATGGCTAAACGGACACATATATGTGATGAGCTGCACACTGATACCATCAAGCATAAACAAGGTGAATGGACTGTGACTAACGATGACGTCACATTCATATAATATAATATATCACCTAAACCGCATCTGCCAATGTATATATGTATTTACGTGTCTACGACAGAGCGAGAACACACAGACCGCCGACGTTATCCTGATTCGATCCTTAAATCTGCCTTCAAACGTATCCTTCGTATATCTCTCGTCCAGCGGCACTCACTCCATCCAACCGTCCTCCCTCCTCTGACGAACAATACTCACCCTCCTCTATCATCCACAGAACGTGGCTGCTGTGAGAATCTTCAACCGTTACAGCTCCATTCTCCACCCTGATCCCACCACTGGTCTACCTTTCCGTGATCCCCCTATCAAAAGTAAAAGTAAAGTACCCCCGTCACGCCAAGTAAGTAAAGTAAAGTACCCCCCGTCACGCCGAGTGGCGTATAGGGAAATATGGTGTTAGTGACCCTATATTTTACAAACCTTCAGCACATGATTTTTGGGGTAATGTGGTCGGTATTACGCCCGTGCTGCTTTTACTTTCCCAGATTCCCAGAAAAAATCCGGTACCCATTTAAGGCTGGGTGAACCCGGAGCCGTCGGTTGGGATCGAACCCTACCCCTTGTCCGTAGTAGTCCAGTTCACTAACCACTGAGCTATCGCGGCTCCTACTAATTTTTAGGGAATTAGTAAAAATCCGGTACCCATTTAAGGCTGGGTGAACCCGGAGCCGTCGGTTGGGATCGAACCCTACCCCTTGTCCGTAGTAGTCCAGTTCACTAACCACTGAGCTATCGCGGCTCCTACTAATTTTTAGGGAATTAGTAAAACCCAGGTGTCCTCGCCAGGGAACGAACCCCGGCTGTTGCCGTGGTAAGCCAACCGCCTATCGATTGCGCTAACCGGACACCCGTCACGCCAAGTGGAGTATAGGAAATATGGTGTTAGTGACGATACATTTTACAGACCTTCGGAACATGATTTTTGGGGTAACGTGGACGGTATTACGCCCATGTTGCTTTATTTTCCGAGAAAAAAATCCGGTACCCATTAAAGGCTGGGTGAATCGGAGCCGTCGGTTGGGATCGAACCCTACCTCTTGTCCTTTCTAGTCTAGTTCACTAACCACTGAGCTATCGCGGCTCCCGTGATCCTCCTATGGTCACCTTCATACGTGACAAGAATTTAAGAGAAATTCTGGTTAGGAGCCGTCTCCCTCGCTCCGACCATAAAACTTGGGTAACTGTCCCCTGTGTGATCGTAACTGTATTATATGTGCTTTTGTGCTCGCACCGACTCTGTCTTATGCCCTAACGGACTGTTCGAGATCAACAATGGTTTCACATGTGTGTCTCGCCATATCATGTATGTCATCATATGCCAACGATGTCACATGACATATATTGCCGAATCTGGGAACTGTTTGGCGGAAAGATTTTGTGAACACCTTCGAGATGTTCAACAGAATACTGGCACTCCAGTGGCGTCCCATTTCACTTCCTCAGACCACAAGGGCAAAAACTGCATCTGTATCATTGGTGTTCGCATTCAAGAATCGCCTTATAGTCCAATTGGGTTCGCTGACCCCACGTGACATGAATGTGTCATATTAATGCACATAGTTTCCCTGTAGCTGCACCTTCCCTGTTGTATATTCTACTCTTTTGCTAATGTATGAGCACATTAATATAAACGCATGCTATGCTAGTCACATCTCTCCTCAACTGGACCACACTGCAACAATCCGGTGCTCCCCTCTTGTGCCTGTGCTCCTTACTTTTGTGCAAAGCGACACCCTTTCCACCGCACTACACAGTAGTGTAGACCTTTTACATGTTCTTAATGAACTCCACTCTGAAACATCACACTCTTTTATCCTTTCGGGTACACTGTGTTCTTCTGGTCTATTCTTTGTACTTTGTGTATGCACACGGTGCGGACACTTCTGCGTATGTATGCTGTATATGCACTTTTTCACATGCATGTGTACGCACAAGTATGCGTGCAGCCGAATATATATATATGTAAATGGGGATATATATATGAATTCATATATGTGTGTTTATGTATATATGTGTATGTATATACGTATGTATATAAATATATGTATATATATATATATATATATATATATATATATATATGTATACAGGTCTGTGTGATCTCGCACGCTTGTATATTCGTAGATATGTATAGATATTGCCAGAGACGTTATAGTTGAGGAATCCTATACAATATCGCCACACATATTTATAGAACCCATCCACCTGTGTTTTGGCCCTACCATGGTCAACAACACCAAGTATCCTGCGAGGACAAGCCAGTTTCTTCCTCCTGGCCTCAGTGCAATACACAGGGAAGATATTTTTGTTTCTCATTCGATTTCGAGATTGCTTTGTTTTAGATACTCCATTATTAATTAGCAATGTTGGGCTAATCTGACTTACTTACATATGTGTGTGTGTGTGTGTGTGTGTGTTGTTCCTGGTGAAGGCCTATTGAGACGAAACGTCGATCAATTTTGTGTAGTTCATTAATTACGTAAAGCTTTAACGGCACAATTTTTTGTTCGTTTTTTTAAAATCATTTATCCATAAACAAGATGAACTGTCAAATTGATGATTTTCAGAGAATGAGATAATTGAAAGTGTTCTCTGGGTGGTCAACGCCTGGTTGTTGATGACGGTGTACCCGCTACTCGACCGAACATTCTTTGTTCTGTTCACAAAAGAAAGCCATCCCATTATTGGCTGCACAAGGGTAGATAAGATCAAGTATATAGTCTTGTAGGAGACGGATCATAAAACACAAATATCGTGTTAAATGTAAGTACACAATAATAATAAACATCTACATTTGAAAACTGAAAAGTGTAGGTAGCATGCCGCTGCCGAGCAAAAGATAAAATGTTTAATTCTTCCCATCATAGTTGTGACACAATCAGTATGAAGTAGCTATAGCGCTACCTCTCTACGGATGTCACTGGCTGTTGTGACATCATCCAGGGGCACTAATTAGCTGATCCAAAGTCCCGATGTAAACAGTTCCAACGCCCTACCTTTGCATACAAGATAACAGAGAATATTTGAGCAAACTTCAATAACGGAAATAGTCATGCATGCTTTTTGTATTGATGTATGTCTTGTCAGTCCGTATCTGTTAGTACTAGGGTCATGGTAAAGGTCTGGATTTTTCCAGGAGTCAACAAATGTTTGAATGGTTTGAGACAGGCTATGATACAATAGCAGCTTCATCTTACAGAATAGGATCTTCACTATGGAGGAAAGAGAGAGAAAGACAGCATTTTAAAAACATATGACGATCAACATTTTCAGAAGGACGTGAACTTCCGGTCAATATGGCGGATAGGCGTCAGGAACTGTTAAAGGTTTTTATGAAAAATTTTCCTTGTTGCAGTTTCCTCATATTTCAAGTCCGGCTTGCTGCCGGAGCTACTGAGTTAAGTGTTCTGTGCACACCGTGAACTGTGCGTTTCATCCGTTTTGATCGTGTTTCGATATTCCGATTGTTTATGATGAATTATGATATCGTATGACGGGGAACAGATGGATGTGCTCACTTTCTATGCGGTTTCGCCTTACCTCTTTTGGGGTGTGCTGAGACTTCAATGATGGGGCTGCAGCTACCTTTCTTTGTTTGGAAGATTAGACATTAATTCGGATGATTCCACTGGGTCTGGCGGTTGAGCAATTATGGATTTTAATATAATAAAATCTAATAAATATAATAAAATTCAATACAATAACCATAACCATAACAGACACACATAGAGCATGAGAAACAAATATATATAGTGAACTGCAGAAGAGAGAGAAAGAGTGACAGTCAGACCGATAGAGAGAGAAAGAGAGAGAGAATGAGAATATATATATTATATATAGTAAACTGCAGAAGAGAGAGAAAGAGTGAAAGTTAGACAGAGAACATGCGAATAAAAAAATATAGTGAACTGCAAAAGAGAACTAACGAGAGAAAAAAAGAGAGAGAGAGAAAGAGAGAGCGATTTCAAGCAAACAAAACATGGAAATCATTGTAGCCATATCTATCATCGAATTATAACTTTATGCCGCGCCAAATGGAGTTCTTTATCTTGTATCGCCCTGAGTTATTGCACCTGTTGTGTTGTGTTAGTTTATCATTGCTATTATTGACATTTCTCATGTCGTAATGTCAAAACATTCTATAGGTTCATTCTGTCTTCCTTTGTCTATTGCATTAGTTCAGGCCGGCGCTTGATGTGCTCTACTTGTGCTAAACGTTGGGACATTTGCCTTGAGCATTAACGTCTAGTCCACTCTATGATTCCACTGGATTGTTTGACTAACCTTTGACCTGCCCGGATCGAAGTGGCTTTATTGATGTTGTCTGCCACTTTTATTCCATCTTTCTCAGTTGTCTGGCGCAGACATTTCTGTATATGCACTTAACAATTAAGGCTTGTGCACTTAACAATTAAGGCTTGTGCACTTATAAATTAAAGCTTGTAAATTCTTTTGCATCATCATCATCAAGTACCGTGTCTGCTGGCGTAGGTGATCATGTCTCTCCACAACTTTAGATCTCGACAGTTATTTATCATTTCTGTTGTTGACCTTCTGCCAAGCCATTCTCTTAAGCTGTCTGTTATTTTTTGTCTTTGCCAATTTTCCCAGTTGTTACAATATATTCCAGTTGTTCTCTACGCATTACATGGCCAAAAAATGATGATTGTTTCTTCCTAATATTGGAAATTAGCTCTCTTTTTGCTTTGCCCTCTTTCAGAACATCTGCATTACTCTTCTTAGCTGTCCATGGTACTCTCAAAATTCTTCGGTAAAACCACATTTCTACAGACTCCAGTGATTTTCTTGTCTGCTGTCCTATTGACCATGATTCGCATCCATATGTTAAGACTGGCTCTACGTAACATTTAAGAACTCTTTTTCTTGTTTCTATTGTCAAAAATGGATTACATAGTATCTTCCTCATTTTTTGGAAAGCTGCTTTTGCCTGAGCCATTCTGCATCTCACCTCTTTTGTACATCTTCCGTCTGAGGTTAACAAAGTTCTCAAATATTTAAATTCATTTACCTGTTTTAATATTGTTCCACTTGTCTTTATTTTGCACTGAGGTGATGTTTTTTTCTTTGTTGTTACCATTACCTCTGACTTTTTGCTATTAAGGCTGAGTCCTTTATGTTTGCTTTCTTTCACTATAATGTCCAACATTTCTTGTAACTCATTTCCACTCTTAAGAAGTGACAGCACACAACTTTGTCTAAAACCCTGTTTTATTTGTTGAAACATTCCCAATTGATTTCAAGACTTTTGTATTGCCTCCATTAAAAGAAAAAAAACCTCCCTAGGTCTCGTTTTCTAACTGGGAACGAGGTAGAGTTTAGTGAACTGTCTAGAAGCCTCGGCGGCTGGATGGCTAATGTACTCTCTTCTTGATCTGAGTGGTCCGGGTTCGGTTCCCAGAAATGGAGATTTATTTTTCCGAGGTGACTAGGTTAAAGGGCTCACCCAGTCTCTAAATATGGCTACCAGAGATTTTTCTGGGAATAGTAAAAGCGGTCTGGCGTGATGCTGACGACATCACTCAAAAAATGTGTCGTGGTCATGAAACAGTGCGGCCACTAACACAAAATTGCCCAAACGACATGTAAGGCTTAGAGCAAACCTGTTGTTTTCTTTACGTTTAATGAAATGCTTCAGTTGAGACAAGTTAGGGTTTGTATAAAGTCTCCCATGGTCAATAAGCATTTAAATAAGCTGCAGATTATTCTGAGAATGTTTGATAGTACTGGCGTAATGCTGACACCATTTACAAAATAAGTCTAACAGCAGTCAAATAAAAATCGCACACTAACCACTACCTCCCATGTACTCGTGTACAGAGCCTTTTATTCGTTGCTGTTGAACCGTAGTTTATTCTATTTATCATTCGACGGCTGGTTTTACGCCGCTGAACCGTAGTTTATTATACGACGGCTGGTTTACGCCGCTGAACCGTAGTTTATTATACGACGGCTGGTTTACGCCGCTGAACCGTAGTTTATTATACGACGGCTGGTTTACACCGCTGAACCGTAGTTTATTATACGACGGCTGGTTTACACCGCTGAACCGTAGTTTATTATACGACGGCTGGTTTACACCGCTGAACCGTAGTTTATTATACGACGGCTGGTTTACACCGCTGAACCGTAGTTTATTATACGATGGCTGGTTTACGTCGCTGAACCGTAGTTTATTATACGACGGCTGGTCTACGTCGCTGAACCGTAGTTTATTATACGACGGCTGGTCTACGTCGCTGAACCGTAGTTTATTATACGACGGCTGGTCTACGTCGCTGAACCGTAGTTTATTATACGATGGCTGGTTTACACCGCTGAACCGTAGTTTATTATACGATGGCTGGTTGACACCGCTGAACCGTAGTTTATTATACGATGGCTGGTTTACACCGCCGAACCGTAGTTTATTATACGACGGCTGGTCTACGTCGCTGAACCGTAGTTTATTATACGACGGCTGGTTTACACCGCTGAACCGTAGTTTACCGTTGTTCCGAACACTCGTTTATCTTCTTGTTTCAACTATTTAAGTACAATCAAATGTCATTCGCGCTGTGCTTGATCCAACTTTATTAAAACCGTTCGTCTTTCTTGAACACATTCCAGGAACATGTATTTGTGATATTAGTTAAACAAGCTCTGTACATATTTATTCACGTACTATTATTACATTTAAATATTCATCATCATCATCATCATCATCATCGAGTGCCTTCTCCGCAACGAAGGTGGGCTACCATGGAGCGCCATTCTGCTCTGTCTCTGGCTTTGATGGTGCAGGTTGTCATAGGCTGATTTGTCCATCTTTTGATATTGCTCGTCCATGTTTTGTAGATAGTCACGCGTTATATTATCACATAATAAAGTACAGTCAGTAATATTATAATCGAATTATCGGGCGGTCTGGATAACCACCGGATCCACATAATCCTGAAATTAGTAAATCACAGAACACATTTCTAGATGTATAAACACTAGTCCCGTTCTGGACTGACTACCTCTACTATTTATTACTTCTCATCAGAAGAAACAGATAATCAAATCAATTAGAGGACCACAGGCCCCAAATCAGGATGCATCTCATAATATAAATAGATATGAACAAGTTATTATTATACGCCTCAGAACAGGACACAATCGACTCCACAGTCACATGTATACAAAATTCAAGATCGGCACCTCAACTATATGTACAAGTGGACAGGCACACCAGAGTGCTGAACACATACTCCAAGACTGTACTAAATATAGTAGACTGAGGAAAATCCATTGGCCCTTAGACGCAACACTACAGACAAACTATATGGACCACTGTAAGAATTACAAAAGACAGTAAAATTTAAACAGGAAACGGCATTGCAGATATAGACAATACTTCATGCGAACGAAAGATAGATAGATTACTTCTCATTAGTAAATGTTGCATTATTAATTGTTTTCTGCTAATTATTGCTTGTTATCGCTAATCTGTGCTTATTTCTACCTTTCTCTGCTAAACTCTAAGGTTTGTGTCTCCGCTATTTGTTGCTCACCGCTTTTTTCTTCTATCTTTTTTTTCTCTCTTTATTTATTTCATGTCCAGAGGGGCCTGAGAGTGAGTGCCCGTATATATGCTGGGCACTCCCTTTCTACCCGTCTACGTTTTATCTGCCCAAGTGTTCGTAAATATATCTTTCACTATTTGTTGAGTTTGTGTCTGTCCGTCCACACAGTCTGGTAATATATTTTAAAAATTACGCCTGCGCAGTTTGACGACCTTGATTACAGCTTCAATATTAAATCACATCCACCATGGACACACCTGGGTGTGCAACAAGTGAACGATATGCAACATCGCTACCCACGTGTTCACTTATATGTCGTGTTGTTATTTATATGTTTTTTGTCATATTAACGTCTATTTACTTCATCTTAACGTCCATTTACGTCATTCTAACATCTTAACATTCAACTACATCATATCTGTTTGTTCATGTACATTTATTTTGTACACACATTTTCTTAGAACACATCACTTATGTCTGATATACATTAACACCTTTACCACTCTTTCTCAACATTCACTTCATCTGTCCTATTCATTATTCTCCTTATTGGGCACATTATCTCCATCACTCATTCACTCTGACATTTATAAGTTCATTGTACATCTATTTAACTACATTTGTAGATTCACATTGCTTCTCTGCTCATATCACTGATGCGTCTCAGTCATCCAGTCCTTGTACTGTGTTATTACCAGTCTAGGTATTGCTCTAGTCTCCTCTATCCCTGTCGTGTACATTCTCCATCCAAAAACTCAGCTTGTGCACTCACATAATCTCAGGACACCGCTGCAGCCATCTGTAGAGTCCATGCCCATCCGGGCTCATCATGTCTTTAGACTAGTCTGTTGAGTCAGCATTCTTCTTTATCATCATTACCTGTTGCTACTCTTTCTCCATTCATACGCTTTTCCTGAAGATATAGCTACATACCTAATACCAAAACTCAAACCTCACCGTCTTCATATCCATCACCTTCATACCCCACTCTTCGTTGAGAATATCTATTCTGCTCACCATATCTATTTTGTTTATAGCCTCTAGTTCCACCTTTGTAGTTTCTACTTTGCCTTGGTTTATTTTCGTTGCTTGAAGTATACCTCTTATCTAGTCAGGAGGGATTTATAATTTCACAAATTCACATTACAGGAAGATCTTACAGTCTGTTGTTTGATGTGCGAAGGGGATAATCCGACGACTAACTGTGTTTCATATGTTCTAATTTGGAGTCAAAATGATGTCCTAACATCATCAGCACTATACACTTTTTTTTTAAATATGATGATCATCATCATTTTCAGGAGGATGTGAACTTCCGGTCAATATGGTGGATAGGCGGCAGGAACCATTAAAGGCTATCTCTGAAAAGTGATTCTTGTTGCAGTTTCCTCATATTCCAAGTTCGGCTTGATGCAGGAGCTACTGAGTTAAGTGCTCTGTGCACACCGTGAGCTGTGTGTCTCATCTGTTTTGATCGTGTTTCGCTATTCCGATTGTTTACGAAGAATTATGATATCGTATGATGGAGAACAGATAGCTGTGTTCACTTTCTGTGCGGTTTCGCCTTATGTCTTTTGGCGAGTGCTGAGACTGCTTTGATGGGGGACTACAGTTACCTTTCTTTGTTTGCGAGATGCGATATTAATTCCGATGTTTCCACTGG